>QJPP01002630.1:0-117007 GCA_003996215.1 Jaltomata sinuosa
CCCGGTTATGCCAAGTTCATGAAGGACTTGATTACAAAGAAAAGGTCGGTAAGTTTCGAACCGGAAGACAACCTCTACCACTGCAGCGCTATCTCTTCAAGGTCGTTAGTTGAAAAGAAGGATGATCCAGGTGCATTCACTGTTCCATGTACTATCGGGAAGCTCAACTTCGGAAGAGCTATGTGTGATCTTGGTGCTAGTATCAATTTGATGCCGCTAGCAGTGTATAACAAATTGGGTTTGGGAGCTCCTAAACCAACGTCCATGAGAGTGATGATGGCTGACCGTTCGGTAAAGCGACCGGTGGGAATATTATCTGATGTGCTGGTCAAGATTGGTAAGCTCATATTCCCGGCCGACTTTGTGATCCTGGATTGCGAAGTGGATTTCGAAGTTCCCATAATCTTGGGACGACCATTGCTAGCCACAGCAAGAGCCTTGGTTGACATGGAGAAAAACGAACTGACCTTCAGGCTGAACAATGAAATGGTCAAGTTCGATGTGTCCAGAGTAATGAAGCAACCAAGTGACATGAGGGTGGTCGCGGTCATCAATGCCATTGAAGAAGGCCCTGCAGACGCATATCTTGAGGAGAAGGGTTTTGTTGAAACCTGAGCTGTTATGAGGGTACAGTCGCGATTGCAAGAGGACGAGCAGGTGAAGGAAAGCGGTGTAAATAAATCAAGAAAACGAAAACACCGCAAGAGAATCTGCAAAGAAAGAGCGAAGAAGTTGTCGCGACTAGTGATGGAGCCCAAAGAGGAAGCTGGAACGCCACACTCCATCGAGTTTTCCTGCTTTGGAGACCCTGGCGGTCTCCAACATCATTTCGGAATCTGAGTCCGATCGACTTCACAGGTATTCCTTTGTTCTCACAGTTTCTAATTTTCATATGTATGCATTGGGGACAATGCATGAGTCTAAGTTGAGGGTGTGGGGAAACCTGTGAGTCACCACCGAGGGTTTTTGTTGCCGAGTTCTTTTCCCTCCGGTGTGCTATCTAGTAGAACCGGCATAGAGGGTGGCTACTATAGAGGTGAATGATAAGAAAAAGAGGATGGAGATGGTTGGTTGTGAATAGAATGAAAAGTCCGGGTGTGTGCCTAAGAAAAGAAAAATAAAAAGAAGTGAAAAAGATTGAAAAAGTAATAAAAAGAATTGTCAAAATATAGAGGCCGCACCTGTAGCTAGAAAGAAGGGAATAAAGAGGAGAATAAGGATGGACAAAGTAACGTTATGTGGTAAGATGTCGGTAGTTCCAAGGAGGGCTTAGTCACTAACCCCTAAATGTATCCTACCTGCACCCGAAGCCTCATTACAAACCTAAACAAGTCCTGTAGTGATCCTGAGTAGCTTTCTGAAGAATCGAAATAGAATAGTAAGGGCAAGCCTATGGTATCGCATATGCATTGTTTGAAATCGTTTGTGAGTGTGAGCGCTTACCTAGTCCCAAATCTTGTGTGTGGGATTTCTTTGTGGTGAGGGCACCAAGATGGCTATATTGTCTATTGATTGTTAGAATAGCTGCGGGTGTGTATGCATAATGTTCTATCATATCGGAATGACATGTTTGGATCCTTGCAAGTTAGTGTTTCATACATTCGTGTGCTACGAGGGAGCTTGATTTAATTGAATAAAGTTTGAATGACCATGAGTTGCTATAGACACGAGTTTGTGTTCTTAGTTGAGTCGTATTATTGTTTTATGTTATGTTGCTTGAGGACAAGCGAACGTTTTAAGTTGAGGGTGTTGATGTGACGCCAATTTACGTCACTTTCGACTCCTTTTTACTAAGAACAATCGTACGTTTTCAAGCAATCGTTGTTGTTTTTGATGTTTTTATGTTGTATTTGTAGGAAATGGAAACAAACACGGAAACGGAAGGAAATGCGAGAAAAAGAGGATTCTGCCTAAGAGTGACGGCCTGAGTGACGGCCCGTCACACATGTGACGGTCCGTCACAGTGACCGTCAACTTGAGGCAGTGGTGCTGCCTAGCAGTGACGGTCCAGGCGACGGTCCGTCACTGCCTTGACGGTCCGTCAGCCTGACCGTCAAGTTAAGGTAGTGGCGTTAAGCGGCTGCCCGCGTTTTGGGGATTCCTAGCCCATTTTGGATTTGGCTTCTATTACTCCTATAAATACCCTATGATAGGTTTACTTTATTGAGGAATTCACCCATTAGTTTAAACACGTTTTTTTAGTTGTTTTTGAGATCAAGAAACACGTTTGCTCTTCTTGAATTCGTGTTCTTGATCCGTTCGTGAGTTCTTGGTTTCTTTTGTTCTTGGATACTTGAAGATTGTCCTCAATATATTGTAAGGATCTCGTTTCTTTATTATTTTATGAACATGACTTTCTTCTCTTCTTCTTCGAGCATGAGTAACTAAAACTCCCGCAACTAGGGTTGTGGGAGCCATGGCAAACGTAGCAATATAGATTCCGGGTAGCGTTGGGTTCGATATATGTATTGTCACGTTGTTAATCATACATTATGTCACGTTTTCTAGTGGTTGCAAACATTAGAATATGCCTAGGTTTAATTTCCTTGAGTAAAGAAGTTAAAACCGGGAAACTTGATTAACGACAAGGATTCGAGACTACCAACTCTCGTCTTAAAGATTAATGCCGTAACTGGATTACTCTACTTGATGTTAGGATTGAAATCTAAAAAGCACATCTTTTCGAGGTCGAGAGAATAGAAAAGGAAATTTGTTTATTTGGTCGAGAGACGTTTAGACGATACAATTGACGCAATCACATCGTGACACGCATATAGTAAGAACCCGGTTAAGCCTAGAATTGACATTGTTACAAAAGCCATGGTGAACACGTCCCTAGTTCATTCTCTCCTATTGATTATTTCTCTTACATAATTGTTGCTTGTGTTCACGTTGATTACAAAACCCCCCCTTTAATTACCGGAAACAATTGACGACTAGTCACGTACTTCACTAAAGACTTAATCTTCACCATATTCTCTGTGGGATTCGACCCCAACCTTGTTGGGTTCTTTACTTGACAACGATCGCTTACGCTTCATTAATTTGAGGTGTAGTTTGAGCGTTATCAAGTACAAACACACGTACTGGTATACATTATCGGCTGACCCGAATTCACTCCTACCATCATATAAAAATCAAGATAAAATGCACAATGTAAATGCTCCACCTCTTTCAACATCACTTTTATCAATTCCCCTTTCAGAGCCGACCTTCCTAACCTTTAGACTTACCAAGTCACCTTGACCTTTACCAATACCAATGTTCATGGCCGGACTACCATTTCCTTACTCAAGTCAACCACATTGACTAGACATTCAGGCTTAAACCGACTAACTGCCCAACCAAACCACCTATACCCATGGTATTACTTATCAGTGTCCGGACCCTTCACGGACCTCTAGGATAACTTTTCATCCTGGTTATAAACTTATAACAACCAACAACTACAACCCCAGACTTTCAATCTTACTCCCAATTTACCAATCACATGAAATTCACCTAGCAATCATTGACACATTCAATGACAACAACAGAGTTATATTTAAATCCCTTTCTCATCCTGAATTCGGACCTTCCAAGGATCCTCTAACCACACCTAAGTGTTCAACAGGCTACCGGTCTACTCAAGACTCATCCTTAGCTTATTAACCACAAATAATCCTTGATTGGCATTAGTACACTTAATGACAATAAATTATGAACTTATAACCTCTTTTACATAGTTCAGATCCCCCTAACACATCTAGGTGTTAACATGACAACCTGGTCTACACCAAGACCAACTAATAATTAACATCATAACCCGGTTTACACCAAGACCAATTAATAACATGATATAACAATCCGGCCTACACCAAGACCAAACTCATAACATGATATAATAACCCGGCCTACACCAAGACCAAACTCAGAACATGATATAACAACCCGGCCTACACCAAGACCAACTAATAACATGATATAACAACCCGGCCTACACCAAGACCAAACTCATAACATGATAGAATAACCCGGCCTACACCAAGACCAAACTCATAACATGATAGAATAACCCGGCCTACACCAAGACCAAACTCATAACATGATATAACAACCCGGCCTACACCAAGACCAAACTCATAACATGATATAATAACCCGGCCTACACCAAGACCAAACTCATAACATGATATCACAACCCGGCCTACACCAAGACCAAACTCAAAATATAATTACCCGACCTACACCAAGACCAAAAGCATAATATAATATAACAATTTATAAACACAGCCAGGTCCACTCATGGAACCAACACCAATCAACACAATGCAACAATATCAATGAAATAATGCAGTAAAGTAAATTCGTACCAGGCGTGGTACCCGAGCCAATCGTTGGTATTCTCGTACCAGGCGTGGTACATGAGCCAATCATTTGTTATACCCGTACCAGGCGTGGTACCCGAGCCAACCGAATGTCAATCAATCCACAGTCATAACAATGAACAATCAACTTGTAAACCAACAAGCAACATACAGTTCAATTCACAGACTGTAATACAGGACTCTTAGATATTCCTAACAATTCATAAGCAATGTATCTCCTACAAACACTTAGATAAGAGTAAACAACATACATTCCTAACAATTCCCTAAGTAATGTATCTCATACAAGCAGTTAGATAAGAGTACACAACATACATTCCTAACAATTCCCTAAGCAATGTATCTCATACAAACACTTGGATAAGAGTACACAACATACAACATTTACAAGAATCGTTAACCATCACCTACCCCTCCCCGGGTGGATGACTTAGCCCAACCTTGGTCCAAGGATCAACCTGTTTCCCCTTACTGACATATAATGAACGATTTCATAACTTAGCATAATTTAGCAACTACGTGATTCCCGAGACTTTACCCAACACCGAACACAGAGTGGGAAAACCTCCCCTTAGCCTTAGTAAAATCAACAACTACATCTCATGCCATTTACATTATGGAAACCTTATCTAGGAGTTTTCCATTTCCATTACCCGTAGTTTCCAAGCATCCTCCCGGTTCTCTGAACCTTCCCGACATTTCAGTCTCCGAGCCTATCATTTTATTCTACCAAAATAATAAAATATCCACATTATATGCATTATAAAATCAACCCTTCAATCCATACAATTCCTAATTCACACATAATCAGTATTGAATCCGCCAGACTCCCTGTCCGAAGGCCTAATCATGGATTCTCCCTTTCATTCTACACAATAATAGGAAATAAAAATGGCCAAATCTACTCTTGGGAAGAAACCTAGCCTACCTGGATGCCGAGCAGCTATTCCTTCTGGCTTCGTGAAGGTGTTTCCTGATGATTCTGCAGGCTCAAATCCGTGGTTTCGCATCCCTTTCGCTGGAATCCCTCCTCCCCATGGCTCCTAAGCCTTGGAGCAGCCTAGGAGAGTTTTTAGAAGAGCTCTCATCTGTTTTGGGGGCTGAAGGGAAGAGAATGAAATTTAAAACTCATTTCTGAGTTTTCTGGTCCGGTTGCTCCGCTATAGCGGTCCCTGTTTCGCTATAGCGGTACCGTTATAGCGGAGTCAACCGCTATGGCGGAGGTTGACCGTTTTGATTTATGTTATAGCGGTAATTATTCTTCTATAGCGGAGGTCGCCGTGGCGGAGCGGTAGCGCTCGTCACAGACAGAATGTCAAAAAAATCCTGAAAAGAGTCCTTTTTACAACGCACCTTAAATCCCCGACGTTCTGAAATAACCCCTTCGCGTCAACCTCGATTTCGGGAGCTCTACTTATCCGAATTTGATTCCGAAAAATACCCCAGACTCCTTTATGTCTTAGCTACACAAAAAACTAGCTCAAATCGAGACATCGAACCCAATCCTTACCCGGATTACCCTGGACTATACCTCTCTCCAGTTCCGATCGAGGCTAGCCTAGCCCAAAATTTTTGACTCTCAATTCGGAGTATTCTAACTCAAAACTTGGCACAAAATATTTACCTGTAACGACGAACCCGGTCGTCACAGAATTGTATTGTATTATTAATTTAAATGCAATATTTATTTTAATTAACACTTAAATTTTATTGTATCGAATCGCTAAATTCATCGCTATGTAATAATGAAAAGACTCATTCTATGTACCAATCAATTTGGTGTGATCACATCATTACCTTTTTTTGTCATTTTCTCTTTGTTTATTATTTAATAATTTTATTTTATCATTTATCCTATCTTTTTATAACAGTTCTATCATGAACCCTATTTCTTTTTATAGGTTTATCCTTCAAGTTATTAATGTGTGGCTAGGGGTGGACATAGTTTGAGCCAACCCAAAATTCAAATTGAAATTAGATCTTTTTGGATAGTTGATTTTGATATGGATTTTTGGACTTTAAATTTTATTTTTAATAGTTATGGAGATCGAATTTAAGATATTCAAAAATTTAAATTTTGTATGCTTTATATTCAATCCTTACCATATCATATGTGCTCAATATTAATAAGTCCAATTTTCAAAAGTCTAATAAATTTATTATGTGTAATATTAAGTCCAATATAGAATCATACAACATGGGAGACAAGTGACCTCCTAGTTAACTGTAGAAAGTTATATATTTTAAGGAGCAAATTATTAGGTGAATTGAGGTTGTTAATTAGTATGGTCTGCCTTAATATATAATCACATGAATTCTCAATTATTTTTGTATCACATTTAAATTGAGATGACCAACCGGTCATGCCAATTGAAATTTCTTTTAGTAAATTTCTAGTGTACTATCACGTGTGATTCCATCATCATGTCCATATTTGTGTACTACAAACAGAAGAAAGAAAATGAATAACCTTCTACACAAATATTTATAACTCGCCTCAATTGTAATAATATGAAAATATTAAATCTTTTCATAATTTATAGTCTTTGCAAATGCCTTTGAAACTTAATAACTTTCTTTTGAAACTTTCTAAAACATTAATATTATGAAACAAATTTATTTCTACAAATATTAACACATCAGCTCTTTAGGGACTCTCAATTAATTTTATGTACTATCACATATTTCATATATAACGTCATATGCATGATGACCATCTCCTTCAAGGAGAAAATTATATAATTATGACTGTGATAAAATATATATATATATATATATATATATATATATATATATATATATATATTATATGCAAGATTTATTTCTTGCTTTTATCCTTTGATAATCCATGATAAAAAATATTATAATATTTGTGATCTACTAAATGCACTTGATCAATGATTGTTAATGTCAAAACTAATTTTTTTTATTTTTTTTAAACTTTACATAGAGGTGAGTTGTGTTATTTATCCAATCATACATGAGCATGTTATTATTCATTCTTTTATCGCATCTTGACACATTCACTTTCAAGAATAGTCGAGCATTTAGATACTTATCACAAGTCACATTCTCCTCAAGAAATAGACTAATCATTGTTTGTCCTTCATAAGTTTTATTATGAGCTTTTATTGTCATGTCTTAACATTTATATCATATTTATATGATTTACTTCAACATCACTTTGAAAGATCAAGAGTCCCTCTACTTTGTATTTCTTTCTTTTGAAGGAGGATTTACAAAATTTATTAAATTAGGTCGTACAATAAAAGCGTGCTCAATGATCTTTCATACCACATTGATGCAAAAATTACATTTGCCTTTTGAAGGATCATTTTAAGAACTCATAATGTTCTTCCTTTTTAATTACCACAATTATGAACAACATTATTTTGTTCTTTGTCATATTCACGTTCATTTGTTTAACAACTTGTCTTCCTTTAAACTTATTAAACAGTAATACCATATTCTCTTGCGGAATGGAGCATATCAAATGGGACATGCTTCATAATTTTCATCCAAGACACATTATTTTACCTTAGTCATCATTATATAATTAAATAATGCATTGAGACTTAATCCAATATCTATCCACAATAATGCATATATGTCATAATACGATGGAACTTGAATCTCACCCACATAAAAATGTGTTAGGTCATAATTTACTGAGACTCAAACCCAATATCTTATTAGATCAATAAAACTTGAACATGTCAATTGATCAGTAGGACTTTGATAACATATTTTGATATACTATACTTCCCCCATTTTAATTTGTCTTATTTTCCTTTTTAATCAGTTTTAAAGAATTTTTTTTTCTTTAATTTTTTTGATATTTATTTAATTATAAGTTTTCACATGGCACGTTTAAACTATAAAATTGAAGGAAATCTTAGTACATTATATATATCTTTAGTTTAAGATCAGAAGATTCAAAAATCTTTTTTACTTTTTAAAATTTTGTGTCAAATTAAATCAGACAAACAAATTAAATGGGGAGAATAATAGATATTAAAGAAAGATCTGTAGTACTTTGGAAGTGTGATAAACTACCACACCAGATACGTGTTAGTGTTTCCTTTAAATTTAAAAAATATTCTGTCAAATAATTTTCGCAGGATAAAATAATGTCACTTGAGGTTAGTATATAAGATAAATATGTACATTAATATACTAACTATTTTGATATATATTATCCTCAAATACATACCTCCAATGAACTACAAAATATAAAATTATGGCATCATTTAACATTCCGACTACAATCTAGGAAATTATCCAAAATTGGTTAGTACTGAATTTTCAGTTGCCTAATAATTTAAGTTTAATTAGGAACAAAATGTAATGTTAACTTCATCAATTTGATTGTGTATATTCAAACAGTAAAGTGGAAGCTTACTTTGTAAGCAAGAAGAAAACAACAAATCCACAAGTCTCACTAGATATGTAGAAGAAGTTGGGACGAACTCGAGAAGATTAAAGTTTCATTTTGATAACATATTATAAAATGAGAGCAAATAAGTAACAATATAAAACAAAAATGTAGAGAGACAAGAGATGAGAGCTTAATTTCTTATTCCTTTCAAGTATTTTTCAAGTGTCTTCAAGTCATGTGTACAACATGATTCTAGATATTTATATTTATAGGGCTACGTAGAGGGACAACAAAATGTTGTCATAAACATAACAATAATAATCCTTGAAAATGTGGGAAAAGGTGTGAGAGATCAATTAGGAGGTAGTGAAAGTGTGAGTATTACTACATATCATTCTTTGCTGTAAATTCTCTTTTAGTTCTTTTCTATCTGTAAATTTTATTTTTTTGCCGATCTCAACGTGAATTGTGATTTAGTATGCCTCTTTTTCCTCCATAATAATCTGAGTAATTTGAGTTTAAAATTACATGATGAGTAGACATTTACCATATTGTATCATTCTTTGCTACTCTTGATTGTACTTTTACATTCAACTATCAAGTCGATTGATAGACTTATCATTTAGTTATTGTGATGATCTGTTTTCCTCTCAAATTTCTTGTTAAATGTTGTATACATAACTTAATAATATTTATATTATTTTAAAATATTTGTATTAATTGACATGGAACACACGTGCAATGCGCGTTTCCAAAAACTAGTATTATTAAAAGTGAGAAGAGTCTAAGTCAAAAGTTAGATTACCATTTTACCCCTATACTAAATTTAAATGCTATAAAATATTTAATTAATAAAATAGTAAATAGTAAAATATAAATAAGTAGTATTTTAATGCTTAAGACATTCAATTCAATGAATTTAGTGGGGTGAGAGAGTTAATTTTCTCCTTTATTTATTTATTTAGTTAATTGAAGAAGTCCAAAAGTAGGTAACTAACCCATCAGACCATCACATATATAAAATAGATATTAAAATCTGAGAATTAAAAAACTTTATGATAAAGTTAAAATACTTGTTTGCCCTCAAAAGACTTGCTAATTTTTTTTTTACAAAATCAAATATATATTCTAATAACTAATTAGATATCAGTTTTAAAAGTATTCAAATATGCATTAAGTTAAATTATGTAATGAAGATGAAAGTAAGACATATGAATGAGAATGACCTGTGCATTACTCAATTATTTTTACGTTTTTGTCATAGCATGAAGAATTCTAAGAGATGAAATTCAATACACATTTAATAGGTCATTTTGGATTGGTCTAACCTTTAAACTTCTCCAACTGAACTACTATAAAATAGTATAAATACCATGTCTTCTCTTCAAATGTATATGAAAGTTGGAAAGAAACGGCAACCAACCCCTAAGGAAAATGGCAACTATCCATTCAATTATTTGACAAGATGATAAAGTCAGTAATTCATCATTTAGACAAAATATGTTATAGCTTCTTTGAGTGTGTTTAGGTACCATCATCATCTTCATGGTTTTTTAAATATCTGTCAATTTTTTTTGCTATTTATTATAATTGACATATTAATTATAGTGTAATTTTTTGATGGAGAACATTTGATGCTTCATGTACAATGAGGAAAAAAGTGAGCCTCATTCAAAAGGTTATATATACGATGCAGATTTTAATGGGAGGATATCAAAAATATATATATAAGGCCCATACAACTTTGCTCTTCGGATGAACTGGTGTACACCCTATCGTAACTGCATTTATTCTCTTGTCTTTGTACTTATATTTTGATTCTAAATTCTCACTTTGATAACATCTAAAACTTTATAAGAAGAATACATAAATTATATTGTAACTGAGTTGACAGTTTGACACATAAATTTAATAAAGCTTTTTAGGTTTAATCGCGATTATTAGGATGTGTCATGTGCTATCAAGATATATTCTAAAATGCACTATTAACACCCATGTAATAATTAATATTGGCAATGATAGTTTCTGATTATGATAAAAGTAATTTAAATAGTAGAAGACTATATACACCAACATATAAAGATATATATACTAAATAAGTTACCTTATCGTTACTGCTTTGGTAATTTTCTATATAATTATTTTGTGTCATGTATTACATCAGTTAAATATGTTTTAGATATTTTTAAAATATTCTAATCTTAATAAACTAACAAAAAATTTAAATACTTCAAATAATTGTCTCATAACTCTATCTAAACATTTAGAATATGTACTCAATTAAATTTTAGTAATATAACTTTCTTAATAACTTAAACGTGTAATATACACGTGCAACACACATGTCTAGAATTAGTAATGGTAAAAAATAGCAGAAAGATTATACTTAGTATTAATTTGGGGCCTCAAGAGTTTGAGGGTCTAAAGTAAATGCTTCATTTGTTTGGCTCTCTAATTGCCCTTATATATACTCTCTTTCATGCATGCAATTGGACAATTCTATATATGTTTATTTATGTAATTCACATGCAGTTAAGAGTCATTTAACTTGGCTTCAACTGACATTTATGCCCTTCAACTTTGGGTGTGCACAAGTAGACACTTAGACCTGTATAAAATTGAAAACCTAACAAAGAGTCATTGCTCGACAAAGCTTTTTCTGGCTTCGGGTATGCACATCTGAGTGTATTTTCAATTTTACATTTTATAATGTATACTCAGTTAATAATAAATATATACTTACTAATTATTCATTGAATATACATTAATATGCACTGATTATACATATTTTCGGTGAATTTTTAGAATTACATTTGCATTGATTACATTTTAGATTTTTTTTTTTTTTTATACAATTACATTTGCATATGAAGCTTAGGTTGCATTAAGATGTTGCATTATTTAATACACAAAGTCGAAGAAAATTTCTTTATCTCATTTAATCTAATATCAGTTTTAACTTTCATAATGTGTTCATCGATATAATCACTTAATGAGAATTTGCGAAGGATAGAAATCGATAATCAAATATTAATCACCCTAATTTTTATTTTTCTATTATTTAGTGGATAACTACTTCAATAATATTATCGCTAGTGATAATCACAACCTCTTACTAATGACATATTGGTCAATCACTAGTTAACTCAAGCATTAATTATCAAGAACAAACCTAATTTAAAGTGAAGAAATTATATTGATAACGATATTAGAAATTATTTTGTCCTCAAGATTACATGAGTCTATACTGTTGATATCACCCTTCTCGTTAATTGTTAACTACGTTATATATTATAATCCACGAAAGCTTTAATATATAGTCTTCAGAGTTTAGTTTCAATCTGTAGCATGTATTTTACTTGATTTGAAATATTATATTGAGTTATCTTCTATAATTTCTTTACTTGATTTAGAATATCTATAATTTTTTCTAGATTTATAGTCATTTTTTCTATTCATATAATTATAATTCTTTTATTTGACTTATTTTCTTTATATTTGTGGACGTTCAGAGACTAATTAAAAAGTTGACCCAAAAAAAATAAGATTACCTTAATCTTTTAAATTAATTTTTTTTCTCCTTATTCTTTTCCCCCTATCACAATACAAATTAGTAAGAAATCCCTTGACCCTTATATGGGTAGTACTTTATTATTTTTCACATTTGAAGATTTTATAGTCCTAGAAATTCCTTGACCCTTATATGGGTAGTACTTTATTATTTTTCTTATTTAAAAGTTTTATAGTCCTATAAATATAGACATATTTCCTCCTTATTTCTTCACAATATTTCAAGATTCAAGGGTGCTTTCCTCTCTCTGTCCTTTCATTTTTCACATATACTCTTAACAATATTTTTCCTCTTCATTTCTTCATTTGTTTGTGTAATTCACCATCCAATCTTAAAGAATCACCTTTTTATATTTGTATAAAGAAGTAGAAAAGGATTTTCAATCTTATACATATAATTATTGTCTTGCATATCGGGTTTTTAATGATCTTTCGAATGGATAAAATTACTCCATAAAACAAATTAATACTTATGTCCGAATTTTTTGATTTTGTTTTTCTTTATTTTGGTTCATCTTAAAAAAAAATTATTAAAAGAAGTTGTGTATGTCGAGAGTCGAGTTCATCTTGATATATATGTTTTAACATTCTTTTTGTTTTTTTTTCTTTATATAGGTTTGTGTTGGAATTGCTTGCTACTTGAAGCATTTGATCTTGTTCAACTTAACGTTGTACGTAAATTATAATTCTTTATAGTATATAAAAGCACTTTTTATTTTCTTTTAATTATTTATCAAAGTTTATGACTCAAAATTACTGTCTTTATATTTTTTTGCCTCAGTATTTGTTACAAGTTATAATGCGAGCCCTAAGGAGTCCAAATCATATCTATTTTCTCTTATTTATTAGATTATATAATTTAATTTTTTTATCGCAAAATGTGAAATAATTTAAAGGAAAAAAATATTATTATTTAACTTTATATATGGTATAAATTTATAAATCTAGATTACTTGCTTCGATCTATCTCTTGTACCATAGATCGGTTAAGAATTAAGATATCATAAAGTAAATTCTTTTTTTAGATTTTTAACACATTTAAAAGTTAATCACTTTGAAAAAGAATCTAATTTTTTTAGGCGATTCAATTATTTTACGTCACACTTTTTATTTATTTTAGCTAGATTCTGAATGAAATTATTTATACATCTCAATCGTGTTAAAAAATGTAAATCAATCTTATGGGACATATTCTATTTTAGCAAAACCTACAATATATAAATTTTTAAAATCATAAATATTGAGATAACTCTACTTATGACCTAAGATTTGTCAGGACGGAAAAGGGGGGAGGGGGTGGGGGGGTGGGGTGGGGGGCATTGTGAAAAAAGAGACTTAATTACTTTTATTAACCCTAAATAAATGTTCAAACTTATCGTTTTTCCTCTATTCATTTTTTCTTTTATCTTGCATTCTCTTCTCTTTTTACATTTGAATAATTAAACAATTTATTTTAGTTCAAAGTAAATTATTTTAGTTCAAAGTAAACATTTATTATATGACAAAGCAAAAGTTGGATCACAACTATATTTATAAATTTATTATTAATTTAAATAATTAAATGGCTTGAGTAAAACTTATGACTTTTTGTTCCGAACAGTTATATATGTAAAATATTAATTGTAGAAAAACTAAAATCTAAATTTTAATTGAATGATTATTTTTAAACTAATTACAACAATTCAACATAAATTTTCAAGGCATAAAAATTTAGTGTGGAACATAATTAAATTAATTTTTTGTGTGGAATATAAAAAACTTGCATGTTCATGTTTCTTTTTTTATTTTTTATTGTTGCTTAATTAATTCTTTCTAATAATCTAGCCTCTGGCACATCTTTCTGATTAACATATTATTGGAACACTTCTCAATTAATTGATCTAAGATAAAAAATTTATATGCTATAAAATTTGTATATTTTTACAAATACGATAATTAAATTGCATGATATTAGTAAAAAAATCTCAATTTTGTAATCCTCAATTTGTTATACAGGAAATCATTGGAAATGTCATCAAGTGGAGATGCTTTTTCGAAGAGCACAACAAATAGAGAAAGCAATACATATTTAATTTTTGATGAGACTGATCTTCATATGCAGCAACCACAACAACTTCCCTTTGCTTCATCATTACGTTTGAATTATCAAGCTGTGGTAATTTATTTGCTCTTTGATTTATTATTAATGAATATAATTATACTTTTTAAATTACTAAATTACTAAATTGAGTCATGAATATTTTATCTGAATTAATACATGTAATTATAAGCTAATATTTTGTTTGTTTATTTGATTAGCAAGAGAATTTGCTCTTACAAAACAACGCGAGAAACATATCACAAGAAATCATGTGTGTACCAAGGTAGATATATGCCTGACTTATTTTATTTGCAATATAAAATAATCACTTTTTAAAAAACTAGTAATGAAAATATGTCGCTAATTTATTGTTAAAATAGTTTGTATCTAGCAAGATGTTTTGATAGTCCATCGCTACTTTATCGTTAAATAACAATGATTTTTAATTATTTAGTGGCAAAAATTCACCATTGTTAATTTTTTTGTTTGTAGGAAATGTAAAAATAATAATTTATAAACTCATATTCAATTACTTGACAGGCCTGCTATTAACCAACCATCCCAACTTAATTTTGCCCAACGCCAAGATTTACCTCAAGAGGTATGTTTGTTTTGTCCTTGGCATTTTACTTATTTTTATTATGTATGTATTTATTTCAGATATTTATGTTGTCTAAATGATGAATATGTATTTATTTCAGATATTTATGTTGTCTAAATGATGTTTGTAATGATAAATTATTATTTTTATATGTTCAAATTTAATTAGGTCAAAATTTTAACATATATATCATTTTTTTTGCTATATATAACTATAGCGATACAATGCAAACTCTAGTTTTGTGGTAGAAGTTGTAATAACTACATTTACAAAGATAAATATATAAGTATATTCTTTATCTTAGATTTTTTATATAAGAACACAAATTTCTTAGAAAAAATAATATGATATTCTTTATTTTAAAAATTTTAATGTTAAAAAATGGGTGCAGATTCGCAATTCACGTGGTAAAATGCCAAACCATTTTTATGGATCATCTTCTCGTGCTGGAGTATGTATTTCATCTTTAATTTATTTTTTATTTTTATTTTTCAAGAAATTTGTATGTATAAAGTTATAATATGTACATACTAGTGACATGTCTTAATTTTTTTATGGATGAACAAAGAAAGAGATTGTTGAGGAAGATACAAGCCAGGGTATCCAATCGAAACAAGACTCTCTGGGGAGGTAATATTCTTTTAGAAAATTAATAATAATATTTATTTATTTTTAAATCTAAATATTTTTCAGAAACATAAAATAACCTCAAATTAAATAGATGGTCACAAAACTAAGACAATTCTTCTTGAAACCCCTCTTTAAAACATAATTCAAGCACACAAATTGTGGTTAGTATTTTTCATAGTGTAATTACACAACCCAACACAAAGGTCTCATAAAATCAAAAAAATTCGGTGATTATTTCTTTTAGAGACATTTGTTTAGTAATTGATCTTCCTCTTCTTTTTCCTCTTGCAATTTATGGTTTTCTTTTTGGGCTTAAATTTATGAAACCTTTTCATTGATAGCCTAAAAAAATTCTTCAAATTGAAAATCTTTTTAGAAAATGTTAGACCACAATCTAAAATTTTGTACAAAATAAGCAATGATTTAATTATCAGTTTTGAGAGTTATATTTGAATAAATTTTAAAAATAGGAAGGACAACATCTA
Source organism: Jaltomata sinuosa (assembly GCA_003996215.1). NCBI lineage: Eukaryota > Viridiplantae > Streptophyta > Magnoliopsida > Solanales > Solanaceae > Jaltomata > Jaltomata sinuosa. The sequence continues at coordinate 16,112 of QJPP01002630.1, forward strand.
AATAATGACATAAAAAGGGGACATTTGTTTAAATCATCTTCAGAAAATTATACATCACAACTTGTAAAAGCAATAATCAGTTTCATAATTAGGTGTGAAAAAAAAATTAAATATGAAAATAATTATCTTTTAATGACTTGAATCGCAGCCTTGTTGGAAACAAGTTGTATGATCCAGCCTTTCTTGACAAAGGTCTACCAATAGATCCTCACATGCGTATGCTCATATATAATCCAAACTTTTGTAAGTTTTTTAATTATTTTATTCTCAAAATGAAAAAAAATGTTATTAGTAGTATTTTATAATTTTAATATTTATGTTATTTGCACCTTCTTATTTGTAGTTGCTCCGAAGCCTAAGAAGTGATGCAAAAGTTTGAATCGCTAGCAAGAAGGGGTCATTTGTGGAATGCTCTCTTTCTTCTGTTTTGTTTTGAATTTTCGTACTATTAAGTTGAACTTTTATGGCCTTTTGTTGCCTGCTTTGAATTATGTATCGAGTATCGACTACATTTCTTCTTTCAGCTCTTTAAATACAATGCAAAATTATGTTTCATATAGTCAATAATATATCACCGTCATATGGTATACAAATTGTCTCATATAGAGTGCATTTGGTATGGAGGAAAATATTTTCCTATTTTCTTGTGTTTGGTTGGCTAAAAGATTTGGAAAATATTTTCTTTAGGAAAATAAGGAAAATGACTTCTCTAATGATAGTAGGGAAAACAACTCTCCGCCCTCACAACACCCCAATCCCACACTCACGCCACTCCACCCCCCTACTCCCACCCCCTACCTTTACCCCTTATCCCTACTCCACACAATTTTTTAAAAATATTTTTTTTATTCCACCCACCCCCACCTCCACCCCAATTTTTTTTCTTTAAAAAGTATTTTTTTTTATAAATAATCTTTTTAATTTTATTTTTGTACCCTAACCCATAACTCATCCTACCTTACCCCAAACCCTCCACCCCCCCAACCCCACGCACCTATGGATTTCAAATTTTTTAAATATTTTTGTACCCCATCCCCACCCACCCGACCCCACCTTACCACACACGCCCTCCACTCCATCCAAATTCAATTTTTTGTACCCCACCGGCCCACCCCCACCTCCCCCACTCAAACTCAATTTTTTTTAATTTTTTTAAAAGAAAAAAAAATTGTACCCCCCCCCCCCCCCCCCCCCCCCCCCCCCCCCCCCCCCCTCACCTCCACTTCACCCAAAACTCAATTTTAATTTTTTTTATTTTTAAAAAAAACAATATTTTTTGTACCCCAATCCCTCCACCCAGTCCCCTCTCCCCCACCTCCACCCCACTCAAAATTTAATTTTTTAATATTTTTTGTACCCCCTCCCAAATCCCCAACCTACCCTCTAGAAAATATTTTTCGAAAAATATTTTTCACTCACCAACTAAACATGAAAAAATAAGTAAGAAATAAACTTGTTTTTCATAAAATATTTTTCATGGAAAATATTTTTCACGAAAAATATTTTCCTTCATACCAGACACACCCATAGTGATGGCTTACTACCATGTCATGATATTATAAGAGTATTTCTAAATTTGTGATGTTAAAGATATCATAATATGTTCGACCCAAAATTTTAAGAGCATGATAACTCCTATCATATTTGCCGATTAAGTAAGTCCACTCTTCGTGAATACATAAACACATCAAAGGAATAGTGGAAGAGATAAACAATAAAATAAGTAGTCCAAAAACTCAATCCTACAGAATTAAAAGGCAAGAATGTGAAAACTAAGTCATTTCAAACCTAATGTCGCCAATACAAAAGCTTACTAAAATGGAATAGATAAAATTGGGCTAATGCTCCGAATGCAGCAAGCTAACCATAACTTTGAGTCAAGCACAACATTAGATGATCAAATCAATGAGGACTACTAGAATCAGAATCTGCATTAAAAAATACAGCAAGAATAATATGATATGAGAATAAAATATGTATACTGGGTAGGCATCATAGGAAAAAAATTGTTTAATAAAATATATAGCGCATATGAGAAAAGGAAAAAATTGTAAAGTGCAAAACGAATTAGAAAAATATGACCTTAAAAGGAAAATTAAAATGTGTTATGTCTATGCCTCCTTTTTGAAGTTGTTCTTTTTGGCCACTTATTTCCATTCTTATAAATATTTATACTTTTTCTCTACCAATTCTAATATTCTCTATAAAAAAAAATTAAGTGATAAAAGTAATTAATATTAATCATATTAATTTGAGGGCTTCAAGAGCATGAGGGCCTTAAGAAAATGCTTCATTTGTTTTGCTTTCAGTTGCTTTTATATATGCTCTCTTTCATGCATGCAATTGGGCAATTGTATATATATTTATTTATTTAATTTGCACGCAGTTAAGAACAACAATTTACAAAATTTATTTTTCAACATGAATCAATGTATATGCATATAACAATGTGATCATGTCATTTTTAGCAATTAATTAATAGGTACAATACATAAATGTGTTTTTTAACTTGACTTCAACTGACATTTATTTTCTCCAATTTTGAGTGTGCACAAGTAGACACTTAAACTTATATAAAATTGAATACGTAAACACACACATTCTACGTGACATAATACAAATAAGTTCGAGTGTAGCTCACGTGAATTATCACGTAGGACATATGGTAACCTTATTCTTTCTAATTCACCCGGTATAAACAATTTGATTTTCACATTTTCAATTTAATTATAGCTGGCTCTCTTAATTTAATTTACCCTCTAGGCCACCCTCTTTTAACTCTTATTTCAAAACTCACTCAGGCTGTAACTCAAAAATCATATAGGAATCAACAACCATCAACGTTGATAGTGTCAAGAAAATTCACAACTCGTCAACACCGTCATGAGTGTATTCTCAATTTACATCTTATAATATATGTAAGTGTGTATATATATATATATATATATATATATATATATATATATATATATATACACACTCACTAATTATCCATTGAATAGATATTAATATGCACTGAGTATACATATTTTCGGTGGGATCGTTTTGCATCCTCCCTTTTAATTGGATAATTAGCTAGTTAGCTGGGTGGACATTTCTCTTTTTTATGTATCCATTTGCATATAAAGCTTAAGTTAGCTGGGTGGACATTTCTCCATTTGCATATAAAGCTTAAGTTGCATTAAGATGTTGCAATATTTAATACAACAAAGTTGAAAGAAAATTTCTTTTCATATTTAACCTAATATCGATTTTAACATTCATCACGTGTTCTTCGATATAACCACTTCATAAGAATTTGAAAAGCATTTCTATATATAAATCGATAATCAATAATTAATTATCCCAATTTCTATTTTTATATTATATATAGTGGATAACTACTTCAATAATATTGTTATTAGTGATAATTGCAACTTCTTACTAATGACATGTTAGTTAATCACTCATTATCTCAACTATAAATTATCAAGAACAAGACTAATTCGAAGTGAAGAAATTATATTGATAACGATATTATAGATTATTATATCCTTAGGATTACATGAGTCTATATTATTGACATCACTTTTCTCATTACTTATTAAGCTATGTTACATATTATAATTCACGGTAGTATCAACATATAGCGTTCAAAGTTTAATGAGTTTAATTTAACTGATTCGACTTGATATGTAAGTATATATGCAAAAATAAAATTATGTTTATATATATAATTCTCCGTCTTTGATATAGATTGACTCGTCATGAAATTTTAAAAAATAAAGACTTTTAGTTTTTGTGATATTAAACATGTCACGATATTATAAGAGTATTTCTAAGATTTATGATGTTAAACATGTCATAATATGTCCGACCTAAAATTTCTAAGGGAATGATGACACCTACCCTATCCCTCGGTAAGTATGTCCACCCATCGTCAACACATAAACACATCTAAGGAATCGCAGAAGAGATAAACAATAAAACAAGTAGTCCAAAAACTCAATGTTACATAATTAAAAGGTAAGAATGCGGAAATTAAGCTAAGTCAATCTCAAAACTTAGTGTCACCGGTACAGAAGCTTACTAAAACTGAATATATCATTTAACGCATCAATTTATCTGAGATATCAAAAAGAGATAAAGGAAAACATAGATAAAGTTGGGCTAATACTCCGAACACAGCGAGCTCACCACAACTTCGAGTCAAGCACAACCTCGAACAATCAAAATCAACATGGACTAGTAAAGCTAGGATCTGCATCAAAAAATACAACAAAAGTAGTATGAGAACAAAACACATGTACTCGAGAGGCATCATAGGCGGACCAAGAAAGAGTTAATAACTATGTTGTACAAAAAACATTAAAACTCTGTCAGTTAGTAGAACAATCTGATAATCCAATAAATAGTATAAGCAACTACACCAGAATCTATGCTAAGTAAATATAAATCAAAAGTGAAAGAAGATAATCAATTTAAGACAAAGCAAAATAATATGATAAAATACATGGCCAATAATTCTATCGATATACATCCCTTTCACAAAATATGTTGTGTGATGGGATCCATTAAGAACTTGCGAGGTTCATATACATTCGGAATCATTTTTCGTTGGACAATAATTTACACTTTTCATTAATATTATCTGTAGTAAAATCATCTGGAATTATTTTCCATCAAATAGAAATATTTTCTTTCAAAAAAATATTGTTTTCATTGTACCAATCCTGTGATCAATGAGTATGAATATGCATGCATGATCACAGTAATAAAGTAAATTTTAAATGCAATAAATATAAATGAATACTTTTTATTGCAAATACCATGGACTACAAGCCTTCTCAATTATAAATTTACTTTCTAAATTGTGCTCATAGGCCACATTTTATCACTTTAAACAGATTTCTTTAATATGATACCTATCTTGACAAAATAATCACTCATATACGATAAAATGCATGAAACAGAGTAAAACTCAACTATCCTCTAATTTTAGGTCATAAACCATCTATTAGCTAAATACAAAATCCCAGATTCCACTACAACAATTCAATTCTTCCAATATTCCAAACCTAATATTTTTCCAATCTATAACATGTCTTAATCGATAAATTCTCACCCAAGCTAAGTTTGTGAAAAATAAGTCATAACCTACCTCAAAGGTTGAACAAACGCACCACAAACCTTAATACCACCGCTTTTCCTTTGTGTATCACCTCGGAATGCTCCTAATCAATCAATATCATGATCTACATGAGAATACGATTTTATCAACGCCCTTAGATTGACTCGTCATGAAATTTAAAAATAAAAACTCTTAATTTTTGTGATCTTAAATATATCACGATACTATAAGAGTATTTTTAAAATTTATGATGTAAAACATCTCATAATATGTCCAACCTAAAATTTTTAAGGGCGTGATGACACCTATCCTATGCCCCAGATAAGTAAGTCCATCCTTCGTCATCACATAAACACATCAAAGAATCTAGTATCACTAGCACAAAATCTTACTAAAATTGAACACATCATTTAATGGATCAAATTATCTAAGATATAAAAAAACTGAAAGGAAAATATAGATAAAATTAGGCTAATACTCCGGGCACAGGGAGCTCGTCACAACGTCAAGTCAAGCACAACCTCGAGTGATCAAAATCAATGAGAACTACTAAAACCAGGATTTGCATCAAAAGATGCAGAAAAAATATTATGAGAACAAAACATATGTATTCGATAGACATCATAGATTTTTCAAACAAGAGTTAATTACTATGTTATACAAAGAATAGTAAAACACCTGCCAGTCAGTAGAACGATCTGATAATTCAGTAAAATTGTATAAGAAGCTACACTAGAATCGTACACTAAGTAAATACAAATTAAAAATAAAAACAAATAATCAAGTAAAGATAAAGCAAAGTTATATGATGAGATGCAATGTAATGACCAGTGATCCTACCGTCGTACACCCTTCCATAAAATACATTATGAAATGAGATTCATGAAGGACTCGCGAGGTTCATATACCTCATCCGCCACTTACCTGGTCGCTCTATTACTACCGGTGCCTGAACCACCGGAATACTTGCTGTTAAGCCCACTTAGAAAGAAGAACTGCTGAGCTTCCTCTTTGGTCACTTTAGGAAGCTTCGAACGTCAAGCTAGGGTCTTTAAGAGGCTCTTCATCCCCTTCAACATTCGGACCAACATCTTGTCCCGTGAGTGCCTCTTTTTCTTCTCCGCATCCAAGTCGGCCTGGAGCTCTACATGAGCTTGGATCAAAGACTCAAAGGCGCACTGTAGAGCATTTGTGGTATCGACAACACCACTCATGACTCAGCCTCTCAGGAAGGTAGGGGCAAACCCTTCAAAAGCTCTTTCATAGCGGTCATGTCTGCCTCCATACGCTTCAAGGGAACCAAAGGCTGTGAAGTTCCACCCCCATCTCCACTACCCCTCTGTCCATCGCCACCCTCTCGCTCCAAGTCAACCTTCCGCTTCTTGCTACACCCATGTGCACCCTCTACACTCACTGGATCAAAGGGCACGTCATACTCTATCATGCGGTCTCTCGGCCCACTCACACAGAGTAGTAATAACAGAGGGGAATTTTAAGATCACCCCGCTCTTTGCTGCAAAGTACCTCAACTCCTCCACCACCTGCGCCCCCACATTCACCGACACCCTATTCAATATGCTAGACACCATTAAGGCCCTATGGTAGGTCACACCACTAACATTATCGAAAGGGTGAACTCTTCTAGAAACCAAGTCCAGCCACCTCTGAGCCTATATAGTGAAGTAGGTACTCTTGATCCCTATATGGCTATTAGTCCATGTAATCTTACCCTTTTTGTCCTCTTGCACCAAGGTATATCAACCAATCACTGGCTTTTTTTGTCTATATCCTTGGCTTTGAACTCAGTCTTCAGGAGGTTAGGTAACCCCATAGTCGCATTGATTGTCGCCGCCCCAATCTTGAAGGTTTCACTGTGGATATAGATTTTTGGGTCCAAGTGAGTCTAGTAGACGATTGGGAACATGACATAGAACTCCCTCACCCAGTTGTCATTACAATGGCAAGGTTCCTCCACTAACAGAGTCCACCTCATCTCCTATAGTAGGGTGAAGAATTCTGGTGCCCGCTCCACCACGCCCTCCATAATAAAAGCACACTCATGTTAGACCTTTGACTTTCTGTTCCATAAAACATTGCTTGCATTGAGCTCTTATGAACCTTTGGTAAGGGGTATCACCACTTTCGGCAATGATAATAATAGAACCTATAAAAAGAATTTATGTTAGATGATGTTTTCAAGGATCGGATTATAACAAGTTGAGCATAAACAAAATGGAGCGCTAGAAATTAGTCAAAAATTGAAGTCCCCCAAAATTTTAATTCTGTCTCAGGACCATTCGCTGCAGTAGTTGGAATTCCACTACAGCGAGGTCGCTATAGCGAAATAGAGTTTGATAGAGCGGACTCAATCATTGTGGCAGGGCAGGACCCGTTATGGCGGCCTTGCGCCAGCGTAAAGACGTCCGTCGCAGCAAAAGCCATCTTTCTCATTAGACCTTCGACCCCCAACCATGGCATTTCAAATTTTTGGCCTTATTTCACAAGATTTTAGCATAGATCGGACAATATGTTGGCATGCATGATACCTACATTTTATTTTATGTCGATTTAACACCCAAGTCAAGCATTAAGGGCTCGAAAACATCAAAACCCTCTATCAAATCACCCACCCCATTTTCGAGGTCAACCCTCCATGAACTCAGTAGATCTTACACAAATATCGATGCAAGAAACTTAAGATCGTAAATAAAACTAAGCAGATTTATCCTCCCACAAGGGCACTCAAATCCTTACTCTCCAAAGACCCCAATGTTTTGCCAACCCAAGTGTAATAGACATGAAAAAATTGATAAAGAAGTGTTAAATAACATAATAAAGCAATAAAGAGTAAGAATTTTCTGAGAAATCAAAGTAGAGGGGGGAGTTACAAAGAGAAAATCGATTGTCAGGGGAGTTGAGTTTTGAGGAATATGAAAAGTGAACCTCTCCCTTTCTTTCTTTCGTTTTAAAATCTGTCAGGCGTTCCTCTCTGCAGCGACTAGTGGCTCGTTGTAGCAAAAACTTCGCTATAGCAGTCCACACATTATCTATCATTAACGTTATATCAATGTTGCATGCTCCAATGCTTAATCTTATCCTTCCTGGTATCGTAAATCATCATATGTCATTCATCAATGAGGGTCTAATAAGTGAGGACGTTAGCATAATAAATTACTTTAAAAAGTAGTGAATCAAATAGAAACCTATGAAATAGGGATAGTGTGAAAAGTCCAAGAATGATCAAGTTTAAATATTCCCCGCGATTCTAGAAAAAAATCATTGAAAAAAATCTGCGTAAATGAAATTTTTTCCCAAGTTGAAATATTGAGGTATGAATAATTCAAATTCGTGCATAGTACTTCAACTCCACACCAAAATTCTTCAAAGGGACTCTTGTTTCCACGTTACCCAGGATAATTCGAGGATGAGCGGTTATTTAATTAGTATTTGATGTAATGACTCGTCAAGTTATTATTGAATCTTTTGCGATATGAACATAAAAATTAAATTTTATTGATTGAAGATTTTATTTTGGAATAATCAATATAAATATTTAACAAATATAAAATAAAATAGAGTCAAAATAAAGTGATCCCAATCAGGCGAGTTATGTCGTAGTGTTCAGCAAATCGCCATAGCGAGTCTGCTGCAGCGAAGGTGGTAACTATTGCAGCGAGTAATGCGAACCAAAATTCCGTGTTTAAGTTTATTTCAGAGTTCAGGTCCTATGCTAAGGACATCAAGAACCAAAATTTCATGTCCTCCTAAAAATGCTCCTAGGGTAATTTTCAAGATAGAACATCAAGAACATAGAGGAGTAGTCTCCCCAAGAACACGGTTCCACCACCTCCCTCATCGATGCTCCATTATGAATTCTGAATCGAGATCAAGGAGCAAAGTTTCACAAGTACTATGATAGCAGTTTGGCGTCAAGGTAGGTTATGATTTACTTGAATTTAGACTTTGATTAGTGAATTGTATATGCTTTATAGAATTGACAGGATAAAGCATGACTAGATCTTCGGGCATGGTGTTCAGATGGATGTCACCTAGAACAATGTAGAAGAGTTGCATGAGTAGTGAATTGCGTGTATGTATTAATATATATATATATATATATATATATATATATATATATATATATATATATATATATATATATATATATGATCATAATTGGGACAAAATTAATGCAAAGAAGGTAGATCTGTTATGTGTTAATTTAACGATAAAACTCGAAATAATTATACTAAGGGTTGAAAAAAGCTATGAAATTAGTAACGTCTGTTTACATGTATTTCTGTTGTATGTTTATATCGTGAGTTATAATCTTATTGTATTGATATAAAATGCGAAGTGGTGATTAGTAGTCACGATACAGATGTTGAACTTGATGAGAGGAAATATGGCTAAGTATTAGGGGATGATCTGTGATAAAGGAATTACGAACTAAGAACTGTATCTTGATTAGAGTGTTGACGAGTTGTCTTGTAGAACTACTAATGATGTGATGTTTTATAAATTTGATAATAGTATGCATGATTGGGTTTCACACTTAAAACTGAATTGATGTTCCTTGGCATGATAAGACTGGTTGAGTATTTGTGGTGAATTGATTGTGTCCTTATATGATCATGCTTGTATGAATGAGCTGTCAAATTATTAAAGATTGTCTTGTTATGACTCGTGATTGTGGTGTGCACTTATGATTATCAATGTGTGCTTGTTTTATTATCTTGTGAGATAACTTAACAGATAACATACTGAGATATGTTGAGAGGGATAAGGATATATAATTATACTGAGATGAGTGGCTCGAATTCGATATGAGCTTACGGACAAACGGTTATGTAATGGTTTGGATATGAGTGGCTCGAGTTCGATGTAAGCTTACAAACAAGTGATTATTTGGTGAACCGAGTACCACCCTGATATGGTACATGGACACCTAGAGTCTCCCACAGGTCATGACTCATTGGGTAAGATTAAAGACCCTTCAGTATAAGTGTACAAACAAGTGACAGATGTGTGTTCAAATACGATACAAGGTGAGACTAATGAGATACAGAGGCTATACAGTTATGATTCAATATAAATATAATTTTATGATTGTGTTGTGATTGCATCATACTTGCAGTGTTTTGTGATGATTTCATATGTCTGTTTTTGGTGACTTCTATGTCCAGCATTGATTGACACTGATATGCCTGTAATTAAATTACTTATAAAGTCGTTGATTGATTACCTGATTATCGAGGTTCATTGTTATATGTTGTTGTGTCTTTGTTATTGGGTTGACTATGATTCTGGGTGATGTTTCCGTGAAAAATGATAAGTGTCAGGAGCATACTATTTAATGATAGTTAAATTATTCGATAAATAGTAATAGACATGCATAATTATGATGGTACTAGGTATTAATAATTGTGCTGATAATTTTTATAACTATCATGAGCGAAAAGGGATGTCTGGGGATCATAGCTAGAGACTGATTTAAAATGTAGAAAGATAATTCTAATCTTCTTTGACTTGTTGAGATAGTATGGTGGGAAATGAATAAGTGGCATACAATTATTGCATGAAGGTATCTGTTGATTTCGTTTGATTTTATATCGTATTGCGTGAACTATCTTAGTCGATCAATGATACCTACCAGTACGTCTAGTGTACTGATACTACTCTTGAGAGGGTATTTATGTATTATTCCTAAAATGTCAAATGAGGTCTTAAATCTTAATTACCTTTTAAACTTTGGAGAAGGGTCAAATATGCCCATGTACTACTAAAAATAGTTTAAATATATCCCTTGTTATACTTTTGATCCAAATATATCCTTTTTATTATATTTGGGGTTCAAATATACCATGTACTAGTAAAAATAATTTAAGTATATCCCTTCTTATACTTTCAATCCAAATATACTCTTCACGATATTTTTTGGATCCAAATATACCACTCATATTATATTTTTGGTTCAAATATACTCCTCATTATACTTTTACATTGATTTAACCCCCCCCCCCCCCCCCCCCGAGCCCCTTTTTTTTTATAAAGGTGATTTTCCCTTATTTTTTATAAATGGACATGTGATGAGCTTCAAAATAAAAATAGTTCATCACCAAATGTAAATATTTGCATGATTCACTTTACAAACTCACCCATTTAATCCATCTCCGACCCACTCCCTCAATTTGGAGTTTCGATATGTAAGAAAAATTATTTTCTTTCTGCCATCATCTTTTGGTCTAATATCCGATCTTATACTTGAAATAATCAGCTTAGGAAGATTACCATATATAAATGTAGGAAAAAAGAGTTATATATCTGATAACCGAATTATTAATATCAACCGAAAAGTATTCAGAAATAGGTGGAGCAAAGACTTTAAAGAATTTGGATTCATGAGAAGCCGATCATTAAAAAGAAAAGAAAAGAACTTAAAGTGGAGGGAATTGAGATGGTTTAAATGGATAGGTTACAAAAATAAGGGTAAATCGCCATAAAAGAATAATGGGAGGGGTATATTTGGACCCAAAATATATCGAAAAGGTTATATTTGGACTGAAAGTATAAAGAGGGGTATATTTAAACAATTTCTAATAGTACAAGGGTATATTTGGACCCAAAGTATAACGAAAAGGGTATATTTGAACCGAAAGCGTAACGAGGGATATATTTAAACTATTTCTAATAGTACAAGGGCATATTTGGCCCTTCTCCATTTAAACTTGACATTTTCATAGTCGTCATCAGTAGCAGAGGTAGGATTTTCATTCAGTGAGTTCAAAATATGAATAAGTAAACACGTAAAATTTACAAGATGAAAAGCAAAGTGAGGCGCCCGCTAAATTTTGCCCGCCCTATCGTGTCCTTTTAACATTTCTTTCTATTTTGTGCTCTGCATCATCGAACCCTTCTTAAAAAATATTGTACCTTTTTTTACCATCACTTTACAGTGCGTCATCTCCTGAATGATGATATTGCATACACTTTTTTTTTAATTCGTAGAAGTAAAGACAAATTGAAAAAGCAAATTTCAAGTTGAGTATAAATCTGCACGATGAAAATTGAATTCGAAACTGATAATTGAAGCTAGAAGTAGGAAACTGAGTCTGAAATTGATAACTGAAAACTGAGTTATTTTCTTTTTAAAGGAATAAGTGGCCCTGCGTAAAGGGAGGTTAATTATTTCTCTCTTCTATTCTGAAGGTGATCACATTATCTGAACTGAATTTAAGCAATACAAACAATTGCATACACACCAAGATGCTCTTGATGTGTATGCAATTGTGGAGGAAAGTCGGTGATCTCGAAGTTTTTCGAAGTCCGGTCTGAGTACGATCGGTTAGGGGGCATTGAGTTTGTCCAAATGAATGAAGTCAATTCTCTCTTACTGGTCTTAGTATTATACTATTGCGGAGGAAAAGAATACTCCCATTGAAGCGCTACTTAGCTTAGGCCAGTAGGTTGTGCCATTAGTGACTAGCCATATGATATTATTTTAACAATAACTAAAATAGTAGAGTCTTCCGATGTTACGACTTGGTATTCTCTCGTGTGAAGAGCCAAAAGCTCTTGATGTGTGGAGGTTCGATCCAGTTTGTTCACCATATTTGATACTAAAGTAAGCGGAATGGCGACCTCATCTTAAGATATGATATAAGCAGACTTTAAGTGCATCCGAACGCCTTTGCCCATAGAGAATACTGGGGATGAAAGTCTCAGGGATTCTATAAAATAGGAAAATGGACAGTTTACAGTGCTGCTTTAAACCAACCATACCAATCCAAGCCAATAGACATACAAGGGAAGTCTACTATGCAAAGCTTACTGGATGATCAAATACATCTTTATTTGAATTGATGAAAGTCACAAACGTAATAGCTTAAAAGTCTTTGCAAGATTACAATCTCTGAGAGATTTTATAAAATCCTGATAAATATAGTACCTATCTGAACACCCTAAGGGAGTGATTTACTCTTGACAAACCACCATCAACAATCAGATTATGCCCACTTATGTACCTCGCTTCATCGCTGGCTAAGAACAGCACAGCGTCAGCAACATCCTGAGCCACCAAATCCACGCCCTGCAGGTTCGCATACTTGCCAAAATGAGAATGAAAATCAGCAATTGCATCATCGTTCCTTTGATCCGGGGGCACGTGAGCCAGGCCCAATCCAGTTGCAACCGCGTAAGGTGAAACACAATTCACACGTATACCATGTTTCCCCATCTCAGCTGCCACATTTTGTGTAAGTCCCAAAATAGCAAACTTGGAAGCTGTATAAGCATGAGGCGCGAGGCCACCAATAGATCCTGCTATGCTGCCCAACGACACAATTGATCCCCTTTTTCGTGGAATCATTATGCGAGCAGCGTGCTTCATTCCTAGGAAAACGCCTTTAACGTTCACATCAAGCACGTTATCGAAGACAGAAAGTTCAAAGTCGAGGATATCTGAACAGGGGGGCCCTGTCACTCCAGCATTGTTAACAATTATATCAAGTGTCCCGAATTTCTCAACAGCAAAATCAACAGCATGACTAACATCAGCTTCTGAAGTAACATCACAGTGGATGAAACACGCGTTCTGTTCATCGCCAAGGGATTCAAAAACGCGTTGTCCGAGTTCATCTTGAATATCAGCAATGCATACTTTCGCTCCATGTTTGTGAAACAAGCGTACTATGCTCTCTCCTATACCACTAGCACCTCCAGTGACTAAAGCAACTCTTCCCAATAGCCTGTGATATATATTATCAGATGAAAATTACATCTCTTATAAAGGTCACTTGAATTTCCAAAAAAGTTTAGCTATACTAGTATGACATCGAGTGCAGTCAGGGATGGAGCTAGGGGGCGTATCGCGTAAGGGGGTTCGTCGCCACTGTATATACAGGAGCCGATCTAGGGTACGATTACTGCATAAACTCTATATTTATATTGATAAATCTATCAATAAATATAGAGTTAAGGGTCAAAAACACACCTAAACTATTCCAGTTTTTTGAGTTTCATACTTGAACTATTGGAAGAGTTAGTTTCCTACCTGAACTTATCACCCAATGGTTAGCGAAACACACTTAAACACTTCTTTAAAAATTTGCCAAACACTAAAATTCTTGCTTAAAAGTGCTTTTTAAAATAAATTGATTTTACAATTTTGGTCAAATAGGCTGTTCCACATTTATCAACAGCAACATTGTACAGTAGTACAATAAAGTAAAGGCTATTCCACATTTAAGTTAAAAGAATTCCTTATCTCAGTAGATGAGTTTTCCACCACACAATAACAATGGCTCCAAGTTTTGCAATATTTCAATCAACTTTACTTCTCCAAAATAAATCTTATTAAGACGATGCATCTTATTAAACCAACCTAATATTCAAAAGATCTTTACATATAAAATGCAAAAGAGTTTTTCTCAATATTTTTCTGTTCTAGTTATTTGGTACCAATCTCTTTTTTTTTGTTTTTCCACCGTGTTCAGTACTCGCATTGGAGTCCGACTAAATTCGAATTCGCACCGAAAAGTCTCACATTGGAGATAAAAGCTCTCTGACAAAGGTGATTTCGTACCCAGGAGGACTCGAATCTGAGCCCTCTAGTCAAAAATGAAAAAGTATTTCCCACTCCACCACAACCTTGGTTGGACTTGATACCAATCTCCATACAACAAATGAACCAAAACATGAGCATTCATTCAAAAGAAAAGACATCAACCAAATTGTGACATGAAACAAGAAAATATGGTATGTACTTAAAGAACCATTTGACCAAAAAAAAAAAGTACTAGTAGTAGTAAGAATTTTCAAGCAGAACCTTTGGTTGGAAAGAGAACTATCAGAGCTTCCTTTGACTTCCATAGCAGCAAAGTTTCCTTTTTCTCTAGCGGGAGGAAGATGACCAAAAATAAACAAAACACAAATTTTACTATGAATGTTATAGTACTGTGGTTTTTAGACAACAAAAATATCCACTTATATAGTTGCTGCGTCACTATGCCTACAATTATTGGCTATTTGCCTGTTGGTGGTGGAAATTGGAAAAGACCACGTGGAACCTATATTCCCCAAAGGAAGGCGTTTGAAAAAGATATATATTTATTAAAATTAAAATTAGGAGGAAAAAAAACAAATATTTATACTTAGGAAAAATTAGGGGCTTGCTTAAAATCAGTGGGGGGAACCAGGTAGGACTTAGGAGGTTCATTTGTACCCTCTTTAGTTAAATTTACATTGTTTGTACATGAATTAAAAAAAAATTACGTATATATACTAGATATTGAGCCCCCTTTGACTTATTCATATATTTATATCTTCATATTTTAAACCTACTTAGTAAAAGTCCTGACTCCATTGCTTATAACAATCCGTCCCTGGATGTGACGCAAGATGTTTACCAGACATGGGAGGAGGCTTAAGCCTGTGAATATTTATTTTTTAATATTTTATTAAGCATATAAATCACATAAAAGTACAATTTCATAAAAATTATAGAAAATTATACAATTAATGCGAAAATGGATAATTAAGTATATAAACATACTAACAACACATTACAAAAGAGATTCTTTTTTCATACATGAAAAGGTGAAAGATGCATTACAACAGATACAAGAAAATAACTATTAGAAAAAACTACTTACTAATTTCTCAAATAAGCATTTTCCTTGGTAGCAAACAGCTTAGAAGTTAGATTACAATGAATGCAATGGAATTGACCAAAATATTAAAGGACAATCTTGGAATATAAAAGCTACGAGTACCTTAATTGGCAATTTTTTTCATTGTTAGTATGACGAAGAGTAACATTTCGACTAATAAGTCATGTATGAGCATTCAGTATTTCAGGAAGTAGATTGTTAGCATTTATTATTTCTAAATGGGACAAAATTTCAACTAATTATAGATGATGAACATCATTGATAAAAATCATGTCTCCGCCACTATCCGATAATGTATGCCATTGCCACTAAGATTAGGCATCCTGCTTTTACAGCTGATATACATGAATATACAAGATGCACAAGCTCCCTACATATATAATACCACATGAAGATGCACAAGCTCCCTACAAATTTATTTGAATCATCCTGTCTGGGGGGGGGGGGGGGGGGGGGCAAAAAGAAGACCAGAAATCTTTTAAACAAGATAAAAAAAGAAGGATGAAATATGTAATTATGAAAACAATGGACAAGCACCCCAGAGAAACAAAAATGTCATCCAAGAATTTGAATATAGACAATAGATTAGTCAGCCAAAACCAGAAAAGCCCATGATCAACATGACGACACTACCTAAAATACAGCCTCAAATTTCAATTGCGCCGAATGATAGTTGAGCAAGGCACGTCTCAAAACCAACTTTCCACATAAAAATATCTGCAGCACCTTGATTGTCGCCTTCCTACATGAAAATCAGCCCAAAAAACCTTCTGTAAGGAGCTAAAATTACATTATCCTGCAAGCACAAGTTCTTTCACTCCCATTCTCAAACTCATCATCTGATTCACCCTCGTCGCTGCAATCACAAATACATGAAAGTAAGCACAAAAGACTTGCATGCTTGGCAAAGCGCAAGAATCAGTATAAAGGGTCACTTGACTGATGTAAAGTAAAATGCAAAACTTAAGAAGCTCGCAATCTGAATATAGGAAAGCAAGTGACACATCACCAGACAAGGGCTCGATATATAACAAACAGAGAATATTTCAGGGAAAAATTACACATGCATGCTTGTAAAAAGATGTAGGAAGTGATCGTTATGAAAATGACAGGCCTCGGACCAAAGTTTCTACTCTTGATGAATTTGTAGGTACATATGAACTCATGGAATATAAGCAAATTCAGATGATCCCCATATTTATAAACCAATATTCTCTTTAGCTCTTGTCTTGAAAATTTATAAACAAATATCCTCTTTATCTTTACCTTGTCTTAAAAATTTATAAACTAATATTCTCTTTAGCTTTACCTTGTTGAAAATTTGCAAGCAATTCTACTAATCAAAAGAAAACCAATTGAAATCAATTCAGACGTCCTAAAGAGCTTCAAGATTATAGGGGAGAATCAAACAATATTCTAATTCACAAAATATTTTAATCAAACTGATTATAACATATGCTGCCCCTAATATGTTTCCAAGCAATTAACAAACCACTTTTAACTCTTGACATGTAACTAAAACACCAAGAGCCAAGCCCGTTGGAGTTGTTTTACACTGCATATTTGAGAGCATCATAGCTTTTAGTTACGACAAAAACACCAGATAATTAATCCACAATTGTCAGGATAAGGAGGAAAAGTAGTCTTTATCCACAATCGAAGAAGATATAAAATACCTAAAAATCTGATAAACCCAGTCACTTGGAGCCTGGAGATACTATAATATATAGTACTCCCTCTGTCCCACTTTATATGACTCACTTTCTTTTTTAGTCAGTCCCAAAAAGAATGACACATTTCTACATTTAGTAACAATTTAACTTTAAAATACTCATTTTACCCTTAATGAAATGATTTACAACCACACAAACATCTAAGACTCATTTTAGACCACAAGTTTCAAAAGTCTTCCTTTCTTTCTTAAAGTCCGTGCCAAGTCAAAGTAACTCATATAAAATGGGACGGAGGGAGTAGTAAAAAAGAATAACTCTGATCTTATGCTTCAAATGAAAAAATCCAGCTTGAAATTCCTTTTCTAACCACCTCACCTTCTGTTGAATACATCCTAACTATTTTAATCTTAGGCCTTTCTCATAGTTGACAACTGGATATAATTTTTAATTTCTCTAGCCAAAATCTCTTCTGTTCCATCCCTTGCTTTGGAAGGAATTTGAGTAGCTATGGAGTTAAAAGAAACCAAGTTGATATCATCGAGGAATCTGTTCCCTTCTTCAGAAAGTTTATCGCACATGAAAAATCTTAGATGACTACAGGGCAGATTCATAACTCAATCAATCAACAACACCTCTATCTCAAATCAGGAACTCCTAACTCATAATAATTACAAAATACAATACTTACAAAAAATGTCTTGCAAAAAAAAAAAAAAAACTGATTCATGTGTTATCCAAAGCATTGATACGTTACATCCTAGGGAAACATTGCTTTTCAGATTGTACACGCATGAGACTTTTAAGATACGAGCGTGAAAAGATGCAACAATCATGATGGGCAAAGGATATGGAAATTGCAGTGCTAAACTATAGATATGGCATCTAGATATTTAAGGGCATATACTCTGCATGTCCACATAAAAATTATCTTTACCACCTTATGTTTCTACCACAAACTGAATACCAGAAATTTAAGGCATGGAAATAGAGAATGTAAGAAGGACAAGAAGAAGACTTCTTGAAAATTATAAGCAGTTTGCTTTGCATCATGGAATATTATACTTCATAAAGCTACAAATGGAAGGACCTACAACAGTCTTATCAAATGTATCTTGTGCCTTGAAGCTGTGGTTCACAAGAACAATACAAAAGACATGTTGCCACCTGCTGAAGATGTCAGAGACATGAATGAAAACCTTTGATTCTACCATCAAAATACATGCTTATCAGTCAAGGCACACAGCATTAAGTTGAATAACCATGGACCAAGCATGTAAGCCTTAATCAAGACATTTCAAGAATTCTTTACGGGAGAAATTTGTTTAGGATATGTCTAATCCCCATCTGACATGAATAGTCCAGTTCTTTTAACAGACACAAAGATATATATTGAACTAAAATCGCTAAAACCATTTCAAGTTAGAATCTCATTAGTAGTTGGTAAGAAAGTTTACAATGCCTAGAATGCGAAACAGCAAGAAATAAAATCAGATAAAAGATGAAGAAATGGAGCTCATACCTAGGCTCAAATTCCCTTATCTCAAAAAGCTCTCCTCCGGATGTGTCTGTCCACTGCACTTTCCTTTTCTCCATAGGATTAGGGGCATCATCAACCTTTTCAGAAATTGTTTCACGTTCATTGCCACCAGAAGTGGGAACACTATTCACTGGTTTTTTTAAGCTACTCCTAAGAGCAACCTTTGGTGAAATATAACTGTTTTCAATAATATTAACACATTGCGGCTGATCGTTGCCCTTGTCTGAAGCAGGACAGCTGGGCAAGACTTCTGGCTGTTGGGTAGGACCGACTTTAAGGGGAGATGGGCTCTCAAGTCCAGCGGTAGCGCGACCAAAGCATACAAAGGAGCCGCACCCGCGGACAAGCCTGTTCTTCCCGGAAGCCAGCTGGAGATCAGAATCAGTTTCTTGGTCCACCAACTGGTACTGGTTCCACGGTGCAACTCTCATGGGCTTCTCTTCGTTCTTCTGACCCAAGAGTAGAAGGGTCAGGCCCTTACTATATCCAGAAGCTGAAGACGAGAAGAAACCTCCTCCTTCTACTGCAAATAACATCAGTTCTGCTCATCTGGTCAACATGCAAATGTTTTTGTCTAGAGTGACTTCGACCTTTAGGGGAACTGCAAGCACCTGCTTCACACTGCCGAAAAACTGCTTGTCAGACTGGCAGCATATGAAATATTACAAACATGGAAAAAAGGAACACGGAGAACACAATTATTTTATAAAAACTCATTTTTGTAACACATACAAGAATCTAGTACTCCTCGTTTTTCAGTTTATTTGACACTAGTTCCATTTTTGCAACGTCTAAAACGTTTGACATCATTCCATTTCTATACAACTTCCATAGACATCAAGAAATCGTTTTTTTATTGACCAAGAAATCCGTCCGCAGCCAACCCTTAGGACCAATCACAGCCTTCGAAACTCGGGATAAAGGGTCCACCCTTCTATCCTTTCTCCACTTAAATGCCAGCCTTAGATCACATGACGCGGAGCTCGAACCTGCGAACTAACTCACAAGTCCCTCAACCTTTGCTACTTGAACTAAGCCCTGGGGGCAAGAATTCATATCCATTCAACTATTTTATACTTTGAGGTGATACTTGACTTTTAAACTATCTTTTTCAACCATTACTCTAATATTTCTTCATGATTCACTAATACAATACATAAGTCAAATTAACTTCTTAAGCTCCCTACTCAGTCAAATGCAGTCATATTAAAGAAACGGGGCAGTAATTTTTTTCAGACAAATCGCCTAAGAAAAAATATATGCACATATAGACAAAAGGCTCTAGAGACTATAATGAGTGCCCCTGGTTGTACTACTTTTCTTTTTTGACTAGTTTCCTTAAATAATTATTCCAGCCCCTAATCCACGCAGTAAGAATGCAGAATACTAGATAACTGTCAAAAGGACTACAATTAACTATTTTCAATCAAGTTAATTACTTAATTTACAATTCTTCAACATATGCTACAACAAATGTCAAATCGAAGTCAAACTAGGTGGACTCTAAAGTCAACACTGCATTGACACTACAGATCAACAACAGAACACACTGAAAAAGATCAAATTTAAAAAAAAAGTGAAAAAACCTAAACTCTAACCAACTGAAAACAGATTCGAACAGTCAATGAACCACCAATTTTGCGCTTCAACATGAATAAAATAATCAATATAGAGAGGAAAAAAAAATACACCAGCCGTGCTTTAACAAAAATCTTCAATGCAAAACAAATCTACACACAAAAGGAAGTAACAACAAAACTAGCACTGTAAACCTTCTCAGTCACATAGTCAAAGATCTAAAAACTCCGAAATCACCACAAATCAATGCAAATTCAACATTAACAGTATAAAATCAACTAAACGAAATCAAAAACCGAATACAAAAATCGCACCGCAGCATAAGAAAAGGTAAAAATACTCACAGATCTGAGAGTGAATTCTAGGAAACGACAACTTCACCGGACCGGCGAATGCATCGGCTATCAACTACCGGGAGATTATTAAGAGTATAAATACACTACGAGGAGAATGAAAAAATCGGCGAGGAAATGAAGAGGTGAAAGAGGAAGAAATGGCTTTATGCGGATATATATATATTGGAGTAGTTTCTATTGAAGATTAAAATGGAGTACTGGATGTATATTAGTAGGAAATTGTAATCTAATATACTAAAAAAATAAAATTGCTACTACTAGTATTTAAACTAAATAAATTAATGGTAAATAAGAAGAGTGAAAAAAAAATGGAAATTGGGGGATAGTGACTCTGTGGCGCATGATAGCGATGGGTCCCTTTTTGATTGCCTTCTATTTGTTTATTTTATTTATTTTATTTTATTTTTGTTGGCAAAGGGACATGCAGCCATTATCCTGTTAGCGTTTGGTCATAGATTTCCAAATATTTTTGATAAATATTATTTGGATGAAGATTTGAGTGAAATTTCACCATGTGTTTGGTCATACTATTTGGGAAACATATTTTACTTTTTTAAGAAATATGATTTATACCCATAGGTTTTAAAAACTATCAAAACTAACCATAAGTTTGTATTACATAGCAAGATAGAAACGTCGACGTAATAAGATTCATGACTTCCGCAACAAGTCAGTTGGATCTTCATTGCAGCAAATAACAAGTAGTGAAGCACGGCTATTGTTCCTTTTAAAGATAAAAGTTGATGTAGAATTTGAATAAATAGAGAGTATTTTTGTAAAAGATAGAAGTTTAGTGTAGAATTTGAATTTTTAAAAGCTCCCAAATAATGAGATTTGACCCAAATACAACTTTTTTCTAGTATTTGAAAATTTGGGTTCCTTGCCAAAAAAATTGCCAAATAATGATAAATTGTATGGACAAACACTATTTATCAAAAAAAATTCCAAATTTTACTTGGGAAATTTATGATCAAACGGGTCCTTAGGGGTCGTTTGATAGAGTGTATAAAAATAGTACAAAATATAATATATTAATAATGTTGGTATTAGTTATGTTGAGATTTTTCATATGTAGTGTTTGATTTGGTGTATTAAAAATAACATGCATCGCATATTTTTTTCTAAGAAAATATTTATTTACAAAAATACCCTCCATAAATATGATGAAAAGGATGTAGAAAAAATTTTAAGAGGCAATTGTGTCTTTAATCATGTTAATGCATGCATTAAAATCTATTGCGTTACTAATACCATGAATTTTAAGGTATTAGTAATACACACTTTAATACACAATAGAGTGTATAACTAATACAAGGTATTAGTAGGCGTACAATATTCTTTTTAATACACTCTACCAAACGATCCCCAGATGTAATAAGTGCAAATCATATAGAAAAAGTAAAGTACCACAGATAAATCTATGTGATAAACTTTAGATTTTTCATTTGAAAGATTACTGCTCAATTATTATTTATTTCTAATAAAAAGTCAAAATTAACAATATTGTAGATTTATGTATACTTACCTTCTTCATTTTTAGCTTTTAGGAAAATGAGTGGATAAAAGAGTAATTAAGCATGGAAGAATTGAATAGGTATTGAAGAAATGACTTTGAAGCTTGAAATTTTTTAATTTTTTTTAAAAAATATTGCTTGTATATAAATTGGAAAAATACAAATAATTCCTTACAGGTTACAATAAAACCAATCTACAAAAAAAATTAGCCATTTCATAAAGAAAGGCCTGATTTATAGAGTTTGAAAAGCGACTGTTTTGAATAGCCATCTTATTTCATGAATAGACAATATCCATATGAATTCATTTAAATAAAATCTAAAAATAACAAGACTTTTAATTTATAAAGTCTTCAAACTCTTTTCGCCTTCTACTACTGTGGGGCAATCCGACTTTATATATATATATATATATAATATATTATATATATATATATATATATATATATATATTACAAATTATTTAATAATTTTTATTTGATAATTAAATTTTGCTTGAGAATCGATTGAAAATAATTTTTTTATCTCATGAAAATAGGGGTAAGATCTAGGTACATTCTCTCTTTCCAAAATCTACTTAGGTCTCATTTATTATCATGAAGATTAAGATGTCTGAATGTGAATACGCATCCGAATGATTAAGATGTTATCTCTAAATCTAAACATTGAATGATTAAGACTGTTTGTTTTTTAACATCTGACTGTGAATAATTTTGTTTTGTAAATATAATAAATAAATAATTCAAATAAAAAATTAATTAAATATTATAAAAAAATTAATTTAATAAAATAAAATTATTATTTAATTTTTAAAAATAAAATATTTATGTTCGCTAGTGATGGTGGAGATGATTTGTAGTGGTGACGATGGTGGCGATGGTGGTAATGATTGGTGTTAATGGCTAGTAATGATAGTGATGATAGTTGAGATAGTGGAGGCGATTGGTGTTGTAGTGACTGTCACGATAGTAGTGGTTGTGATGGTAAAGTTGGTGATGCTAGTAGTTGTCAGTGTTGATGGTGGTGGCTGAAATATGTGTGGTGGTTAACGATGTATTGGTGGTAGTTGGGGGCGACGTCACTAGTTGTATGGTGGGAGTGGTTAGTAGGATTGACCGCGGTGGTGATACCGTGATAGTGGCAGTGGCAGAGGTGGCGACGATGGTGATGGTGATTGATAATATATTGGTAGTAGTTGTCGGTGATGCTAATTGTAATCGTACATAATTTTGACAAATAGTCAAATACTATGGAAAGGTGGGGATATGAGTAGGGGTTTGGGGTGGTGAAGATAAGGGTTACGACTTTACGGGGATGAGGATAAAGATGAGGTGTGTTGGAAGGCATGGAGGACACAATCAAGGTGAAATGTCACTTGTGGAACTTGTTTTCTCTACTTCTATTGAAAAAGTCATTTTTCTCATTTTAAAAAATTTTGATCAATCGAATATGAGAAAATTGAAAAACATAAACCGAACAGAAGCTATATATATATATATATCAATTTGAAAGAAGGAAATGAAATCCCACATTTTGGGATATAGTAATCGCTATTTTTCTTTTTGAATGGAAGAGGAATTGAGAAGTTAATTGGAATACGTCAAATAGGGAGTGCCAACTCTCATTAATGAGGGAATTAATTTTCACAATTGACCTAACTCCCAATTGAGACTGAAACTGAACCTGCCCTTGTTTTGATCAAATGTTGCATACCAAAAACAAAACAATTGGTGTTCACAGAATGTACGATTAAAAAAAAAGGGCATGCTTATTGGATTGACCAAGAAAAACAAACAAAAGTAAATTATAATAAAGTCAATTTGTTAATGCAAGTTGACGAATTTGACTACTCTAACAATTTGTTTTACTGTTACTATTAGTTTTGATGTTCGGCTTAAAATACATATATTTTAGCTATTATTTGCTCACGTTTTAGTATTTTTATAGTTTTTTGAAGGATTTATTCTAGTAATGTGCTTGTGTAGGTGTATTTTGTTAAATAGGCCAGTTTCAAGCTATTTGGAGCAAGAAAACCACCAAAAATGAATCTTCATCGAGATCACGCATCACCATGGGATCATATTCAACACTTAGCCGTATTTTAAAGAAGTTTGAGGGTCATGTCTTAGATCTAAATCGTGTTGGTGACATATTTAAAACACCCGGCAGAAGTTTAATTAGCACACTGGGACACCCACCACCTATCATGCCACCAAAGGTATTGCGCTGAGCAAGACCGGATATAATTGCTTGTGTGTTAGGAAGCAACAAGCGAAATGAAGACGTACCTAAACAAATTAAAATCCAATATTCTTCATTAGAACCGATCGATGGTTAAGTTGACATCACTGTGACACTCCAACAGAAATAATAAAGAAATTTGTGGGTGGAAAACAAGAAAAATAGAATGTAATCAACAACATATTATATATGAGATCAACTATTTCAGTGGTGTTTTTAATTATTTAAAGGAAAGGAGGGTGATAAAGAATAAGTACCTTGTAATCATATCAACTAGAAACAAAGAATATGTGCTTGCACGGGCCTAATATATGTTATTTTTTTTGTTCTAATTTATGTGATGCAGATAGGATTTGGAGAGTTAATCGAGTTTTTTGTACGATTTTAAAATATTTTAAGTTGCTAATTACTGTGATTTATAATACTTTTTTTATAATTTTTAGATAATAATATTATTCTCACTGTCCCAATTTATGTGGCACTGATGAAATTTAGAAAGTCAATCCAATTTTTTATATAATTTTTTAACTTTTTAAGTTGTTAATTATTGTGATTTATAGCACTTTTTGCGTGATTTTCAAATAATGTATGTTACTCTACTTCAATTTATGTGACATTGATAGAATTTGGAGAGTCAACTAAATATTTTATGTCTTTTAAATATTTTAAATTGTTAATTATTGTGATTTATAGTAATTTTTATTTTATTTTCAATAATATATATTATTTCTTATGTTACAATTTATGTGGCATGATAGAGTTTTGAGAGGAAACCAAATTTTTATGTCTTTTAAATATTTTAAATTGTTAATTATCCTGATTTAATTTTTTACGTAATTTTTAAATATATAATAAATTTAAAAGATAAGACAAACAAATTAAAACGATAAAATTAACGAAAATGATCAAATGGCCCTTAGATGCTGAAGCAGGCACGTTGATCTCGTGCCTGCTTTAGCTAGTAAACTCCCTCTTATAGTAGTAATATGGTTGATGGAAATTGTTTAACAATAATGTTTAAAAGAAAGTTGGAGGATCAAAACATATAGTAATAAATTTATGTTATAATATAGTATGAACATGTAATCAAAACAGAATCTTTACTTGTTGACTCTAAATATAAATTGTGTGTGTATATAAGCAACTTCTAATTTTCTTTAAAAATATTACCTAGAAGAAGTTATTATGCCTTTGTTTATTATTTTTTATTTTAAACTTAGTAACTTAAAGCTGCCATGGACTTTGAAAAGTATTGGTATTGCTGATTAGTGATTAGGATGTAGAAAGTCAGCTCAATGACAAGGACAAGAGAAGGTAAATGCTATGGGTGGAGTTGGGAAGCTGGATATTATCTACCATTTCTGTTGGAATTAATTCATATGTACTGATAGAAACAAAAAATAATTATATTATTAATATATATTTTGACCAATAGTATATCAATTTTATATTTAAAGTTATTAAATTTCACTTACTAATGATAGAGTTACTCAAATGATAAGCATTCTCCGCCTCCAACTTTAAGATTGTGAAATTCGAGTCATCAAGAGAGAAAAAAGATGAACCCTCCTAAAAAAGAGGTAAAAAAAATCTATTGAAAAGTGCAAATTCGAGAGAATTAATAATTTTGATCTAAAACTTATATATTTATTAAAAAAATTATTTATTTATAAAAATAACACTACAATATTCTGACTTTTTAGGAATGTAATAGCTATATATGTCAAGAGCTTTCTCAACAGCAATTTCTATAGTATATATGTTGGGAACAATATCTTTTGCCTCTTCTTTTGTGGTTTTGCCTTTGTCAAAGTCAACATTATCTTTTTCTTTTTCCTTATAAAAAAATGAGAAAATCATCTGTAGCATCATCTGATAAGTTATTCTAGTACTAAAGTACCAAACCTAATTAATTAAAATATACTAAAGTACTAAGCCTAATTAATTGTTCTCTAGTAGTCTGTGGTTGCCTTTGCTTCTCTTTTTTTCTTTTTCTATCTTGAGTCATCTTTAATTAAAGTCCCCTTTATTTCGGGCTATTATATTATTCCTCCCTGAGAATATTTAAAGGTGTTCAAATTTTGTATAAAGTAATATTTCTTTATATATAAAAAATATAATATAATTTCCTAGTGTTTAATAATTTGTAGATTATATTGAGTTCTATCCCTTGTTATTTCTCTCCAGAATTCATTTCTCATGTGTTATAAATTTTACTTGTAAATGGCCAAGACCTTTTTTTAATGAGAAAATCTTTAATAGAATCATATTAATTAGTCTAAACAAAAGAATCAGGTATGTGGCTATGTCAGACTCATGAGGCAGTGTTCTTTTTCTAACGGTTTATGGACCTCTTAGACTATGATCTAAAAATCTTAATTGAGTAAACTAAAATTCTTACGAAAAGATGTTAGATGACGATCTAAAATTTCATAAGTTATTATAAATGTAAAATGACAGTTTAATGTTTTGTTTATAAAATTGAGTAATATATGAACAATTACTAGATCTGAGTTAATTCGCAAGGATAATTTCTCTGTGGCTATATTTAAATGATTTTTAAGAATAGGAACATATCAAAACAATGACCTAAAAAGGTAGGAGTGGTGTTTTTAGTAGTAGTCGTAGTGCTACGTTCGTAATTTCTTGTTCTAGATTTTTTATTTTTGTTGATATTTGTTATTTCGGGTAGATCGATTGTAGTATTATTTTGTGGTAAGTATTATTCTGTTACTATCTGTTATTGTGTTACGCCCTATTGTCTCTTGTACCTCTACTACATCTTTATTAGACTGTTTTTTGTCTTGAGCCGAGGATCTATCGGGAACAACCTCTCTACGTCACCTCTGAGGTAGTGATACAAATTGCATATACTCTATCCTCCACAGATATTTTGTGGAAATACACGGGATATGTTGTTGTTGTGGACCTAAAAAGGGATATTTGCGTAAATCAACCTTTTAACATTGAAAAAAAATTAATCTTTTTGCAAGTCTATTATTTGTTCTTTGTTATTTGTGCCCATTCTAACATGGTCTCATTGAATGTCCTAAGAAGACACTACATATCCTTAATTGCAGATTGCATGCAGTACTCCAAGGGCTCTACTTATTAAAAAAAAAAAATACACTTAACTTTGCTATTATTAGTATACATTAAGACGTGCTTGTATCATTACATGCAGCCCAAAAGTGGGTCAAAGTTTATTTATCATATAGTAATATAAAGGGATTAAACATGAAAAACATAATTTTAATCCAAAAACTGCACTTTGACGAAACTACCTAACATAAAGTCTCCATTTAGAATTGTCCCTACCCTACTTGAGCCTACATATGTACCGATGTACGTCTACTTTAGGCTTCAAACAATACCTCTTTTTTATTACGAGATATATACACGATATTCATCGACAAGGATCATGGTGAAATGAATATGATTCTTTCATTTTTTTTATCATGGGTTTCAAATTAAGTTTTAAGTATGAAGAAAATCATGTTAGGAAGTGCTTCACCCCTAAATAATGGGCTTTACACAGCACGAATCCAAATTAGTTAGGGCCCTAATACATGTGTTATTATTGTTATAATTAGGTCCTTTCAAATTTGAAAACATTACCAATTGGACCCCCAAAGAAGAGTCTAATACACTGTCGTCTATTTTGTTTTGGTACATTGGACATTTAACACACAACTCGAAACAATCAAGAGAAGAAACTTCATTTTCTTTGGCGTATTCTTTAGATTATCAAATTTCTCTTTATGTTTGTGACCTTTATTTGTCAAAAAATTTACACATTGATTCGCCCGGCCCCTCCAAATTGTGTTTGATAGTGGACTCATTTTCTTCCAACAAATATATCTAAGAAAATGATATTGTATATATGTCTTTCTTATTTGATAAGTTTGACAGCAAATAGGCAGTCTATTTCCATTATCAATTTTTTGCATCCCATATTTTTGCTAATTTTAATCTTTATTTGGTGCTCCATAATTTTAAAAGTGAAAATTACGTGAGTTAGTACTTTTTAATAAATAATTACGATTTATAGCGACACTTCTTATTTATTACCATCTATAGCAATGCATAGCAATACTATGATAATTCTGCATTATGTATGCAATATATATGTATTATAAGTGTTTTAAAATGTATTATGCTTGTTTGATAAGAAATTGGCACAATGTATTATAAGTGTATTAAAGTATGTGATAAATGTATTATCCATGAATAAAATTTATATTATATGTGTTTTATAAATTGTTCTCTGCAATATGTATTAAAACTGTATTATAAGTGTCAAGTATGCTATTGCTATAGATGATAAATATTTTCTTAATATAATATATCTACGTAATATATAATATATCTACGTAAGTTTTACATTGATTTTTTATAAACACAAAAATCAAGTACTTATTAAAATTAGAAAATGCTATAACCAAACTAATAACTCTGAAATTAAAATTAGAGAAGAAATCATGAACACTCACAAAGGTGATATAGAACGTAACACTCATTAAACTCCAAATGAAAGACAAGAAATTGAACATCCAAAAAAATTATAACAAGAATAAATTTTAAAAAAAATAAAACCTTGGATCCTAATAAACTTGGTGGCCCACCCCATTAACAATCACATGTAAGACACTGCTGAGTTCAGATAGTTTTGGATTGTAGTATCTTTAGATTGGGTTTCTTTAGATTATATGTTATATTCTTGGCCTGTGGACATCATTAACTATCCCTTTTATAGTAGTTTATATAATTATATTATAGTATCTTGGTAATAATTTGTAACTGTAGTCAATTTTAGTATTTATAGAAATTGCATTTTACACATAGTGTATAACAATTGATAGAGTGAATTGGTTAAAAAAACTTTTAAGCTATCATCATTTTGCAAGTTTCATACTAAAATTATTGGATGTTCTTGTTAGCCCCTAATCTGTAACTTTCTTTAGATTTAAAAATTATTCTTGTTGAATATGTGACAAAATACTTGGGATAACTTGCTGAGAGGTGTGTAGAAAATGAAAAAAAGTGTTAAAATTTGTCCAATTGACGCAATAACACTACTAAAAAAATCACTATTTTTTCATTCAAAATTTCTCCCTGATATTTTGATTGAATCAGTGAGAAGAAAAAACAGTAGTAGTGTTTTTATAGAAAAAAATTTAGGAAGCTTTTCCAGTATTTCAACGAGAATCTATTTCTTATCATGCGTTTTTAGTGAGCTCATTCGGTAAGAATAAAGTGAGAAAATTATATTTTTCATAAAAATAAAATTTTTATTGATTCGCGGTGAAAAAACCTTTATTTTTAATATTGTGAATTGGTGGTAATTAGGAGGGTTCTGTGATAACTGATAATCTCTATCCACTCAATTTTTTATTCATGTGTGTTGTCACTTGAAACTCTTTGGAGAAGTTTTTAAAGCGTGATATTCACGTAACACTATCATATTCCTCCTGGGAGTATTTTAATATATATATATGGTGGTTGAGTTTAACTAGTATCCACTTATAGTGGAATTCTTTTTTCCACGGCCAAGATCTGTTTAAGGCCTACAACTGCTAACTTCTCCTTATTTTCAGCTTTTAATATTTCAAGTAATAAATAAGGGAAATGGTAAAAATAAGGTAACTTTTGGACTCTTATAAACAAATATATTCAACCAAGTTTAATTATTTTGGATTATGATTTAAGACCCTGACTTACCAAAAAGGAAAGATTCTACATTTTTGGTCTCTTTGTTTTGGGTACGCCATTGAAGTAATTGTTACCCACCAACCATTGAAACAATTTGAAGCAATCGTCAACACATTATATAATTCACTACAAAAAAACGCTCTAATTGCTGAGGTTAAATTTACATGTTGCGGCAGTCAAAAACCCCCGCAATTCGACATTCTAAATTTACAATGTACAGTTCTACATTGTAATTCATTATTCGTTATCTTTCTCTATTTCAGATTCAGGAATGTGTATGATGAAATTGATTCAATTTACAAAGTTTTGTTGAGTATAATTTTATAAGAAGATCTTTTAGATATGAAATTCACAAAACGATGATAGTTTATGAAACTTTTAACATATTCACTCCAGTTGATAATGTGATACAACTCAAATTTTTCAGTGACATTGCAACATTTCCCAAGTAATGGAATTGTTATTATTCAATTACTCCATAAACTATATACTTCGGTGAAAAGATTGTACGTCGTTACAAATAATTACCTTTTCCATTTTAATGTCAGAATTAAAATAAGGGCCTTGATTTTGAAATTGATTATTTGAGGGCCCAACCTTCTCATGGTGGCAAATTAGCAACATGACTCTAGTGACCTGAATAATTTTTATTTTTATTGTGCAACAGAGATATTATTTGATACTAAGGAAGTTCGTACATGGTAATAGACATGCTAGTAGTGCATACCCTATCAGTGGTAGGAATTACATTAAGATTTCCCAAACTATTAAAAATATTACACATAGTTATTGAAACGAGCTTAGTAGATACTACTTCATGTTTAAAGTTTCATTATTACTGATTCTGAAGGTGTACACATGATGCTGAGTTGGTCTTGCATCAATTGCTTGGAACCTTTTTTTGTTAAGACATGTGCCACTTTGTTTGCTTATCGAAAGCTATGTCACGCTACTGGATTTTCCAACCTTCTTACTAGGAGCCTGCAGAAATCAACCATATTGTTATGATTAAGACGTACAAGTTTTTAAAAATTGTCTAAAAGAAGTCTTTAATTACAAAGTGTATCAAGCCTTTCTTAGATCAAAAATCAAACAGAACTTAAGCTTTATAAGAGAACATAATCCAAGTTTGAGTCTTAACTTTTGATCCCACCCCTATTAGCAAAATTTAAGCTTAACAAGTTTTAACGTTTGAGATTTGTTTTAAGCAAAGTTTTAAGGTTCTCCCCTAGAGCAATCAAGAGTCAAAAGTTTATCACCTATTTCTAAGGTCATTGAATGTAACTTCCTGCATTATCAAAAATAAAAAGTAAAAAAAATTACGTGCTTGACCCATAAAAAGAATGAGGCGCATACATGAAGCATCATGTTGAAAACATAATTAAATAAATAAAAGTGTATTTTCTCTTACATATATATTAAGCTTTTAGATGAGAGGTCACACATTAATCCAACACCCTATGTGATTGAGCTCTATTTGTTTACCTTTGGACAGATATGACTTATGAGGATCGTAGAGATTTCACTTGATAAAAAAAAATTGAATTTATTTTATAAGAGAAAACCATTACTCCATCACTTGAATATTACTCAAACCATTTTTTTCAATTTCTAAATTTGTATTGTTTCAAGTTAAACTGACATATAACGGAAAAATACGTAAAACAAACATTAATTTTCATATAAATATCTATGACCAAAGTAGTATTCTAATTTCTAAAGAAAATAGTAGTTAAAAGGATAAGGTGAGTTCGAATGAGAGGTACAAATGAGATTGAGTAGGAAGTACGTAATAGAAGAACAATTCTTGGGTGAAACGATCAATATATATCATATTATCATGTGAGTTTTCCCACACACAAACCTCTTATGCCCCAATAGGCAATAACTTTCATATTAGCTTTTTTCACGTCCATTAAAAAAAATATATATATAATTTACAAAGTTATTACTATTTAATAAAGGTAGATTATTTTTTCCTCTTAAATATTGCACATACTTCTTTAATGTGAAGGGTATAGGTGAAAATAATTATCGATTTTAATCTTGAATTTCTAAAGTGACAATTATTTTTAAAAAAAGTTAAAGCTAAAACGATATTTAAAATATGACAGAAGAAATAGTATTCATATGCTGAAGTGCACGTCTGGATCTCAACAGTAGATTCAGAATGAAATTTGTACAGAGCAAAAAAAGAAGAAAGAAAGAAACAATTGTAGTTTTGCAGTCGATTTTTCAGGACATTGGAATAATTAACGAAACAGAAAAAAAGGAATAATTGTGGGGAAGACTTAACAAGTAGGCAACACAAGCAAATTGTAGCCAACCGTTGAGCATTTAAATGTTCTTTCATCGACCATTGTATCTGTTTTACGACTCGATTAATTTAAATTCATATCAAAAGATCCAATTTAGATAAATGCCTTCGTTCTATTTTTCGTCTGATACCTATTTGGGGGAGATTAATCCCAATTTATATCGAAAAAAGTTCTATTTTTGAATAAAGCACACCCTACTAAAGGCGATCATTATTCTCAAAATTTGAATTCAAGACCTCTAATTAAGAAATGCTAATACATATCGTTCCACTGCATTTTGGTGGTAGCATTTTTGGGTCATTTGATTATTGGTTGAAAAAGAATTATTCATGTATTAAAAGTAACATAGCTTTATAGTATGAATGTAGTTTTACCTATGATAACATGTTACATTATTATCCTACTCACAATTACTCATGCGCTGTAGTTGCCTGCTGAGTGACTTGATAATACAAATACTTTTTGAAAACAATTTAGTGTATAGAAGTTAGTTAAACTATTCTTATGGATTTAGTAACTTATTTATACTTAAGAATGAGAATCATACTCCTTTTATCTCAAATTATCTATCATATTTCTCTTTTACACGTCTATTTATTAATTAAAAGGAGTTTTAATTATTTGACTTTTATTTATGTCTTAAAATATAATATTTCTTCTTTGCTTATTCACTCTATTTATGTGTCATCTCCTCATAATTAAAGTGTTTCTAGTCATCAAAAATGATTATTACTAAAGATAAAATGACAAAAAAAAAAAAAAATTGTTTCTAAAACGATATATAGATTGAGATAACTATTTTTCTCTAAAAATCACGATAAATAATTTAGGACGAAAGAAGTAATAATTAAGTGTCACCATATATTCTTAGCTACATCGAAATAGTGAGTAGTTTATGATGTTGTGTACACCTTAATGTTAGAGATCCTATTGAAAATTAAAGTCAAAATATCACTCTCGAGAACTATGCTTTGACCAAAGCTGACTTCTTGACAAGATCAATTCTCTCTTACAAAATGCACAACCCAAGAAGAACCTCTAAATTTTCAAAGAAATTACTCTCTCCGTCCGTCTGTATTAAAAATAAATATTTATTTTTATTTATTTAATTAAAAAAATTAAGAGATAATTAATTATTTAATTTTATTATTAACTATAATCATTTTTCAATGCATTTCTCAAAATATTAAATTTATTATATTCAAAGGGTGATATTAATAAATTATCTCTTAATTTTTTAAAGTGGACAAGTAAAAATAGACAGAAGGAGTATTTCTAATTTATTTTTCAATGAGTGAGATGACTTATAATAATTAAGAGTGATATAATAAAATTAATATTTTATTTATTATTTTTTAAAAAGTGTACCAAGTAAAATATGAACCAGTAAACATGAATCTTCATGCAACAACCATATGGAAAATATATATACTCCCTCCAATCTATTTTAAATGTCTTTCTAGGGTGTTGCACATCATTACAAAACTGGTTAATTACACTAATTAAGGTGGCCATTTTGAGTATATATATCATCATTTGTTTTTGTTTTATTGATTTAGAAAAGGCGTATGATAAAGTTCTCAGGGAGGAGGTTTTTGGAGATGCTTGGAGGTTAGGGATATACCCCTGGTGTACACTAGGTTGATCAAAAACATGTACGGTGGTGTCCAGACTCGTGTTAGGACGTTGGGGGGAGATTCCGAGTAATTCCCCGCAGTGATGGGATTGCACCAGGGATCGTCCCTTAGTCCTTTTTTATTTATTTTAGTGATGGATGTGTTGACGCGGCAAATTTAAGGGGAGGTGCCCTGGTGTTTGTTATTTGCCGACGACGTAGTTTTGATTGAGGAGACCCGCGAAGAAATTAATGACAAGTTGAAGGTTTGGAGACAAACCCACGAGTCTAAAGGGTTTAGGTTGAGTAAGGCCAAGATGGAATATGTGGAGTGCAAGTTCAGTGAGGTGACACCCGAGACTGACGTGGAAGTGAGGATTGACACGCATGTCATCCAAAAGAGAAGTAGCTTCAAGTACCTAGGATCTATTATCCAGGATGGTGAGATTGATGAGGATGTGACCCATCGTATTTGTGCAGGGTGGATGAAATGGCGGCTGGCATCTGGGGTCTTGTGTGACAATAAGGTGTCTCTTAAACTAAAAGACAAGTTCTACAAACTAGCAGTTAGACCGGCTATGTTGTATGGGGTGGAGTGTTGGCCGGTCAAGAATTTCCATGTTCAGAAGATATGGCTGAGATGAGGATGTTGCACTGGATGTGTGCGTTTACAAGGAGGGATAAGATTAAGAATGCGGATATTCGAAATGAGGTGGAAGTGTCTTCGGTGGAATACAAGATGCGGGAAGTAAGGTTGAGATGATTCGAGCATGTTATGAGGAGATGCGAGGAGGCCCCGGTGCGGCGGTGTGAGAGGCTGGCTATGGATGGTTTTAAGAGAGGTCGAGGTAGACCGAAGAAATATTGGAGAGAGGTGATTAGGCAAGATTTGACGCAGTTTCAGCTTACCGAGGACATCACCTTAGATAGGAAGGTGTGGAGGACGCGGATTAGGGTAGAAGGTTAGTAGGTAGGTTGGCTTCATAGTAGGGAGGAGTGTAGTGTCTTATGGCCCGTTTTGGTAGGGTTACTCTTGTAGTTTGTGTTTCATCTGCATCGGATATTTTGCTAGTGCTTCGTGTAGTTAGACTCTAGTATTACTTTGTTGTTATAGTTTTGTGATTATCTACTGCTTTGTTTATTTGGATATATATCTTGGATTTTGTGAGCCGGGATCTACCGAAAACAATCTCTTTACTTCACCTCTAGGGTAAATATACGATCTGCGTACATTTTACCTTTCCCAAACCTCACTTTATGGGAATTTACTGAGTATGTTATTGTTGTTGTTCTCGTCTTTGTTTTCGATAAGTACTCCTAGTTCCTAAAAATATGTAAAAGAATATAGTTGAAAGGTTTTTATAAGAAGTTGCTCACACAATTTATTATAGCAAATACAAGTCGAAAAAAACACATTTTAATTTTAAAAAATGAAACTTATTATTTTGAACTATTTCTAGAAGACTGAAAAATCATTTAAAAAAGACCAGAGGGAGCAATATTTCTTTTTATTATTTTTAGAGTAGTTGATAAGGATAGATGAAGTCCTAGGGAAAAAGTTGAAAATAATTTTGGATCAATCAAATCATTAATAATATTGGTCCTCCTCATTCACCACCTAATTGGTAGTTAGAATTTACATCAATATCCTAGTACTTCTAGATCTCTTGCTTGTTTATTTTTTTTTCTTCTTGACTAATAATTTGATAATTAGTAGTACAAAGTTTATTAATTTATGAATAAACATGAAGTACATGGTACAATTAACTTTTAGGAGACAATGTAGTCTAACAAATTATCAATAGGTCAAAAGCTACACAAAGCCCTACTCTTTGTTTTGACAGCTAAATGGGGACACATAAATTCCATCCTTTCATCTGTATTGAAGTTGTAAAATTATTTTTGTAAAAATAGAAAAGGCATATATATATATTAATTAAGTTGAATTATTTGCAAATTACTATTTTGAAATGGCCCATCTTTAAAACCTTGAAATTCGTAGAAGAATTCTTTAATATGTTCAATAAGGTTTGTTGAATGTTGTAATTTATTTATACCATTAAACATTGTGGTAGAGGAGTAAGTACTCTTAATTTGCGTCATCTTTGAGCAGAGGTCTCGAGTTTTAGCCCTGAGTATGAAATCGTCTTTAATAGAGAATAGAACTTTCCTACGTGAATCTAAATTAATCAGACCCCAAACGAATATCAAACGCTGAATGAAAGAAAAAAAGGATGTTTAAAAATAGAAAAGGCATAGATATGTTTACTAACCAAAATCTAGCATTGCATGTTAGTCAAAATCCATTTTCACAGAATCATCAACATTTTGAAATCACGTTTAGTTGAAAGCACTTTGTTTTTAACTGCCGGATGGTTAAGAAAGGCGTCATGCCTCTCTATCTCAATCACAATAGTCGTACAGTCAAATAATCAAGTTAGACGGAGGATAATGGACAAACTATCAAAGAGTTTCGCTACCAAATAATTAGAAGGTATAACATCTATAAAAGAGAGAAAAATCAATATATGAACTTCAACTAAGTAAGAATAAGAATTTGGTGGAGTGTGGGTGTCTTTATCTCCTTATCAAATGAGTTATCTTTCGCAGTGAAATTAGGTTCAAAGTTCATTAATTTTTTTTAAATATCGTATCAGAGTCATGATCACTCTAATTCATTGTTCACCAGATATTAAAGCCCATCTTATATTGTTCACACTCTAAATGTCCAGTCAGCTTGGACGTTTAGGAATGTTGATCGGTGGAGTATGATCGAGTGTCTTGGTCTCGTTATATGATCTAGGGCATTCCTCACCACATGAGTTAACTTTTGCCTTTTGAAATTGAATTAGACTCAAGATTCGTTTCTTTATTAGCTGTTTGTAGCAATGATAATGCAAGTTGAAATATGTTCTATCACTAATAGAAATAGGCTTTTCCTACAACGAATCAATAAAAAAATTGTGTTATAAAACATGAATTTTTTCACTCATTTTTCACCGAATTAACTCATGAAAAGACACATAATGAAAAGCAATTCTCATTGAAACACTGAGAAGCTTCTTAATTTTTTCGTGTGAAAATACACTACTAGTTTTTTTTTTCTCACTGGTTCAATCAAAATATTTATGAGAATAGTCAATGAATATTTTTTTAATGAAAAAATAGTATTTTTTTAGTAGCGTATAATCTAATTATTTGAAAGTCTGAATAATAGAACTAAGTAGAGACAAATACTAGATTTATATAGTCCATCTCACCTAACCCAAAAAAAATCATTGATAAAATTACCTTTTAGTGTTTCGTACCATATAGTATATTATGAAATGTTTTAAGAAAGAGATTAATTTACAGTAATTTGTTAAATAAGCAACATTATTGATGGGTATATGTCACTTTCCACTACAACTATCTTAGGCTCATGCTTCATGTCACATGTCCTGGCCTACGGTGAACAACCTTTAATTAATTCTTAAATTGTCATAATTAGAACACCAACTCCATCCCTCAAAATTATATTATTAGTAGAATAAGTTACATATACTAATATTCAACCAAATACTAAAAAAGTATTTTAAAAAAATTATTCCAAAGTAAATTATAGCACCTTGAAAAGAAATATATTTTCTATCCAAAGTAAGAATAAAGAGTACTAAAATCGAGATAACCTATTTGAAAATTCATGTAGAAAAGATATACCCACTCAGAGTGTTGAGTGTTGTTATGTTAGCTAGTGTAATTGTTTAAACTGGGCATAATGCATTCACACTAGGACCAGAAACTTAGATTTAGGACTCATAGTCTATGTCTCGCCTCCCTCGCCCCTATTTCTAAACTTGCTAACTTCGATACCCAGGGCATTTCCCTCACATGCTGAAGCAAAAAAGCCTCTGTCTTTTATGACATTTATAAAGAAAGTGATTTTGAATAATATCCAACAACCGAAACGATATATATATATATATATATTCAACAAGTTTTGCAATATTTTTAGTTGTAATTTAAAAGAGGCTTCAATTACCTTTAAATTGGAAGCAAATTTTATTTGTTTAAAAGTGTAGAAAATTGGTCAAAAGAAATCAAAGGTTTAGCGGTTAAAAAGCCACATCTCTTTCAGTTTGTCTCCACTTCCACTTTTCAAGATTTGAGAATTTTGATCTTTCTAAGCTAAACAGTAGCAGTGGGACAATACAGCATGTGACAAATATTATTGTATACTTTATAATTATATTAAGCAAAAGGGTCCTAGAAAATTCAACATCATGAAGACCAAATTGGGATACATCAATCAATTTTTGATAGACTCATAAAAGTGCAAACAAGTTGCATGGGATTCCACCTTGTAGCACCAAGGGCGTAGTCACATATAATGCAGGATGGTCAGTCGAATACTGTTCGTCGAAAAATTATATAATGTATGTAAAAATTTATATCAAGTATAGAAAATAAAAATTATTTTCATATATATATATATTAAATCTTGAACTTTTTTAATGAAATTTCTGACTTCTTCACTATGGAGGTGGTTTTGAATTTTTTTGTTTCCCTTATACCCTGCTTGTTTATGCAAATGCCCTAAAATACCACCTATATAGAATTTGGAATTTGGACTGTTGGTGGCCCCCACTTATCAATTTGCCCTTTTTTCTTCTTTTCTAGCTTTAGCTTTGTACAATTGTGCCGACATGTCCATGTCAAGCCTCTTTCATCGACCTACCTCTGCCAAATAACTTTCGATATGAATTCATAATTTAAAATTCGATTAATTTAAAGTTAAAATTTGTTTAGACATGTCCTGATAATTTTGAGTGGGTGACACCCTCCTATAAGAGTTAACAGTACTGAACAAGCGAGTCATGAATTCGAGGAAAGAAAAAGACCGTTTTTAAATTTTTTAAGTTGTACTTTTTTTCATAAACATGAAACCATACGAGTTGTAAAATCCATCAAAATCTCTCTAATTCTTATTTAATCTTACTAAATAAGCAAACCATAGTTCATAAACAAGATATTGAAATATCTTAAGGCGCCTATCTCCATGTTCTTTTTATAAATAAATATTTGTGATCTCAAACTTTCGAATACACATAATTTTATAAAGATCCACTAGTCAAAAATAATAGTAACTACTTATTCTTTCATATAATTTTTTTACATGGTACAAACAATGTCTTCATTTAAAAAAAATGAAATCATTATTTGAAATTTCAAATCGTGTTTTTTTTGTTGAGAATTTGGAATTTGATTTTTGATCATGATTCTAAATCACATGTCTAAACACTGATTTGAAATCATGATTTCATATCACATATCCACAAACCTTGCTAATCATATCGCTGATGGGACTTGGGAGATTACGTATTAGGGTTGCTGCCAACTTTTAAAAAAAATGTTTGAGATTTTTTTTAATTTTTTAATCATTATTATGTTTCTACCTTTGATATGTTAGAAAGAAATTTGTGTACAACCACCCTTGGTCGTCATATACCACTTGTTCAATTTCCTCTTCAACAAATGTTTGGTTGATCAGAGACGAGAAGAGGGTCATATATAACAACAGGAGAATACTATGAATTGATTGAAGAAAAAATTACTCCATGCATTTCTTAATTTTTTGGTACACATAGAAGAAGGGATAAATCGAGAGGGGAGTTACAACCTAAAAAATCGAACCCTCACCAATAAGATGAAAGTTCAAATAACCAGACCAGTAAAATTAGAGAATTGTAATAATTTTATATTCCACCATTGACGATCTGCTAATGCAAGTAAAATTTTTAGTAGCAAGGAATTTGTAATCTAAAAATTTCCCATTGGGTTTAAGTATCAAGTTGACAAGGGGTAATTAGGTTCTTGTTATGCAGGCAAGAAGTTTTGAAGACGAAAAACATAACATGTTTAAAATTTGCCAGGAAGTAGTTTATGCAGTTCAAATAAAATCACCAGTGTTAACAGTTTGACAATTATAATTTCATTACATATCATAGTAGCTTATGTTGTCCACATCGTTAGACGTTGGAAAATTCCCACTTATAATATTGAGATTCATGAATTGTTTGGCCAAAGAAAAGGTTCTTTACTAAAGCTCTGAAGTCAATACATCATAGAAGCTTATACTTTACAACTTGGGGGTACATTTTCCTGATTGGAGAAAATGTACACCGGACAAATGAATGCAACACACAACATATACAAGTAAATAGGGTATTGCTTTTCGAAGGGGAGAAAACTTGGAGACTACATGAACCTCTAAGCGTGGAAAGGAGCGTAATAGTCTGATCTGAAAACCTGGTTCAGAAGCTCAGAATCATTGGGGAAAAGGGTCCAAGGCAAAGATGCCAGTATGTCAATTTGAAAAAAAAACACATATGCAATCGAAGGTCGTACAATGAGCGCAATCATATATATATTTATACCTACTGAAAAACACTCCATAAACATCATAGAAGACCGAAAAGAACTACTAACTAGTTCATCAGAAACAACAATGTATTCGGCAAGTATTGTGCCCATTACATTGCATACTAAGTAAGAGCACATGTGCATGTCTACATAATGACGATTTACGAGCCAACACGAACGCACCTTTCAATCTCTGAATCAAACAGCCAATTCAACAGTGCATTCTCTCCCTGACAACAGCTGCAACACACAATAATCAATCAACCTGAACTTGCTGCTTGAATACCACGGCATGACAAGAAGCAGCTCCTGAAACATTCTATTTACAGACTACTTTAGTAAGTAAAATCATGACCAGGGCTATCAGAATGCATATCCATGGACGCATCAGCTGAGTTACAGCTATTGGACTCCCTATTTTGGTGGGGGAGGTTCGTTTCGTTGTTTCTTGCTCCATTTGAAGGCTGGACATTGTTTAAAAAGTAACCTCCTTGAGCAACTTGATTCTGCAGGCTTTGCCGAACAGGGCTTGAAAGAGCATTTGAGAAAACATAATTCTTCGATTGCGCATCATGATCCGATCGTCCGCCATGTCCTGGAGCTGCTACACCAATTGAGCCTGAAGAGACTGGGAAGCCTGAATTTGCAAAATGCATTGGTTGAGAAGGTTGGTTCTGCGGTGGTCTAGGCGACATTGAATGGTCCTCTCCACTATAGTCCAGTTCCGACTGACAAGTTAAATGCACATTCAGACAAACTAAACACAGATCAAATGTCAAACAAGAAGCAGATGATGTCTCAGATTACAATGACCAATCATTTACTGAACATAGCAACCAGTAAAGGATGAAAACAAGAAAACTGAGGAAGAAATGTTTTGCAACCTCCACATAATTTTCAATTTAGTATCAGCATAGTACGAAATCAGCTTCTCATGCACAGAATACAGGAAAACTATCATCGACTAGGGTACTATTTTTCATTATAACAAGGATCCAGAGATGCACGATCTCACGAATTACCTTTTTTTTAAAAAAATTGGCAACTTATGATCTCACAAATTACTTGCAAAAATATTTTAATAATATTATAAAAAGACCATCTATTCAGTGCCTGATAAATTTGGTACATTTAAATAAGACATGCACATGTAGTCATGTACTCCTCTTCAAGTAAAAGTAGGCAAATGGAGAGAATTAGAAGGTAAGTATCTCAAAGAGCACGAGAAGCACCGAACACCATCATAATAAAGCTGAAAAGCCGCTTGTTCCTCTTAAAAACCAAATGATCACAATGTACATATTGCAGAAAAAACGAAACCAAAAGCTAAAAAGCCACTTTCAAATCTATAATCAGCAACCATCTTATCTCAATAAAGCATTTCTTTGAAGTCAGTTCAATAGACTGTAAACACGAAAACTACGAGCAGAACACATTCAAGCTCATTCACAATTTTTCAAAGTTCTTGGAAACAGCAAGTATACAAATCATTCTTCTTATAAATAACACAAGTATATAAATATCATAACTGAAGAAAATCAGATTTAATCATAAGTAGCTTAAATTATTGCTGTCTCAAATCTTCTTCTGGTCCAAACTTCCATGCCATATCAAACACTACATGAATTGTCCAGAAATCAGTAGGCTTTATCTACTACAACTTATCATTAGCATACAACA
The DNA here is from genome assembly GCA_003996215.1 of Jaltomata sinuosa. NCBI lineage: Eukaryota > Viridiplantae > Streptophyta > Magnoliopsida > Solanales > Solanaceae > Jaltomata > Jaltomata sinuosa. Next base: position 58,518 of record QJPP01002630.1, read on the forward strand.
CCATACATTTCGTTCCTTGAGAAATTTCAGGAAAGCTAGGATCATGTTATCCAGCAAGGACGGTATCATCCATTAATGTAAAACAATACAAACTTTTCACGTAACCACAGCGAAAGTGAACTATTCTTCATAGAGCCATCTCCAAATCATTAACCAATTAGGAGAACTTAGCTTTATGCAAACTTTATGGAGAAAGTCCAGATAAAGAAAATAAAGTGCTAACATGCTCAGCTGATCAAACAGCAGGTCTGGAGTTGGTGAAACCATCTGAAGTCCTATATTTTCATTCTCATGTTTTTTCTGAATTTCTCCAACCAGGATAAATACTACACCTTTAAACCTTATTGGAAGAGATGAGGCTGCTCTGAATAAACATTAAGCACGAGTTTCTTCTTTTTTAGTTGGGGGTTTGGGGTTGGGTTGGTGGGGGAGCAAATTTGTAAAGACCTCTAATTTTGCACTAAGCTGGTGCTAAAATGGCAGAAGAGCAGCTTTTAGATAAAAAACTTAGCGTCTAATCTACAGAGATCAGATAACTTCTAAACAAGCAAAGTAAATAAAATTGCCTTGAGTCTCCTTGCACTTCTTGCTTCCAGTTTCCACTTCCCTCTATCAAATCATCTCACTCCTTCCTCCTACTCAGATTATTCTCTTACTTTTTTCTATTGAAGGAGGGGGATTTAATGTAGTGGTCAGAGCGCAACACCTGATGTGTGATTGGCTGCACAACACAGGTTTGCTGTAGACAAATGCCTGGTATTTAAGTGACAAATAGTAGAAGGGCGGGCCCGTTTACCTCCGAGTTTCTAATTGTGCATCGTGCCCTCGGGGATTTCTCGATTATCAAGAAAGTGTAATTTCTTTGATAATAGGAGAGCACCATAATAAAAGATGTATTCTCAATTGAGGATGCACAATTGTACAAAACATAGTGTTGATTATCACTTTGTGGAATTTCATGACGAGGAATGTTGAATAAGATTTAGAAGAACTACATTGCTTATCAGAAAAGAACTACAAGAGAGGAGCTCAAATTGGATGCTAAGCATATTATATATGGCCTACTAGCTGGTAAAGGTCACAGAATTGTGCATAAAAGTGCAAGTTGGGAGCTTTCCGAGTGAATTGATGAATTTACTGTTACTTTTAGTGGAGGAATAGAAAACACTGAGGTTTAAGGTGGGAGCATAAAACTGACGCCTTTCAAGCATACGAACTCTGAAAAGGAGGATAGCTTAGCAGCCACATCACGTGGGAGCATCAGTGAATTAGGGTGCTTGCTGATGGTGGACAGTGAGTCACCAGAATGGCAGATTCTATGAACTGAGCGGTTTGTGCGCCAAATGGAAGTTTAGGTCAGTTTCCATCTCTTCTCTATTTCATCAAGAATTTTTTCTCTTCTCTTATTCCCTTGGGGCGCGGCCCCTCAGGAACCCTGTGTGAACATGGGATGCTTCGTGCATCAGGCCGCCCTTTCTTATTCTAATAATCAGTTGTTTTAGTTTTGAATCCCCCAAGAAAGATCAAATCCTGGGACTCCCCACTTTCCAGTGAAAAAGGGATGAGTTTCCACTATGGAAGGAAACTGAGCACAAATTGAGATCGATGGATTAGAACATCTCAAACATCTCACTTTCATGTAACCAAAGAAAAAAAACCTCACGAGCTATTTTCTTAGCAGATGAAGAACTCCATAGCATATAACATGAAAGGTAAATCAAAGAAATCAACTTAAAAGTTAGCCAAGAGAACCTGCAGGTAGTTCATCATGTCAGCAGTTGTTACTCTGGATCCTCCCTCTTGTTGCCTCAAGATCCATTGATACATTTTCTCCTATAAAGACATGTTGTATAAGGTCAAAAATAAATCTCACGATTCATTGGAAACTAAACCCCCATAACCTAACTAGATCATTCACTTTAAAACATAACAAAGCAAAATCTTAACAGCAAAAACATCAGAAAACCTTAATAAGCACAAGGCATAATGAAAGCTTAGAAACGAGATGTACTTGCACGTTTGTAGCTAGATTAAAGGCATAACTACACTGTAAAACTTGGGAAATAATTATCAGTTATCACCAAGTCCAATCTAAAACCAAAAGAAGGGGTATCAATATAGCTTCAAGATGTCTACTTTGCAAAGAGGAATTAGAAACCAACACACACTTATTCCTTCGTTGTAAAGTAACAGCACGAGTCTGGGCTCTTTTCACCAACATTGCTAACCTACACTGGATTATGCCAGAACACACAGCAGACCTGTTGAGCTGCTAGATCAGAAAGGGAGGTAGTAAGAGCCAAAAGAGGTGATGGAGATCAGTACCAGCTTGTATCTGGGGGGTCATCTGGAAGGAGAGAAATCAGAGAATGTTTGAAGGAAAAGAATGCACAATAGGGAATATTAAGTGGAAAGTAATTACCACTTTAGGTTTTTGGTGTAAGGAACAGAATATAGAAGAGGAAATCCAACTAGTGGATTTCATAGGAGCTCTGCAAGTATTTCTATTTTTTTCAGTATAGTTTTGGTTGTAATAAACACCTTTTTTTGGAGGTGGCCAGCCCTTAGTCCTGAGGAATACAAAGTTACCGGTTTCAAAAAAAAACTTTGAATCCTAATTTTCTTGATGCATCCTAAGATGCTATTCGACCCAAACAGATTTTCAAACTGAATTTGTTACGACTATATTTATTTGGCTACAATCAAGTTCTATCTCTTAAATGAACTAAATCTCAGTCCAGAGGATGGTATTGAAGAAAAATGTACTGGGTAGCACAGAGATTAGCATTCAGGGAGCTACAAGCATCGTTTAACATTTAAAGCTTTCCCCCTTTGTTCTTTCTTCTCCTAACACTCTTTACTCTCTACCATATTTCTCTCCACACTACCCTTTCCTGGGAGCTAAAGCTTTCTTGAGCATTTTCGGGTCTTTTGGTTGGAAGTCTTCAGAAAATAATCTCAACATAAAATCTAGCATAAAATAATATTGTGTTTGATTTGAGGGACTATCCCAGCTAAGGGCATCCCATGCATGTTTTTCCCTACCATACTCCTGTGCCAACTTCTCTAAGCCTCAGCTTCTTTCAGCACAACACATACCTCTCATGTATCTCACTACATAGGTTATCAACTGTCTATCTAAACGCTATTAAAGACAACGATTACTCTCTTATGTCATGCTACCGACAAGGACAATGACATATAACCTTAGCATTTAGGGCTTTTTCCAACTTACACACTTCCAATCTCCTGTCACCCACTTGTCAGTGTGTTCAGTAACTAGTCCCAAGTCATGTGCATGCTTTCCACTTCCATACTCCTCCCCCAACTTCTCTAAAGCCCCTGCTTGTTTCTGCACAAACATACCTCTACATGTATATCAATCACCCACTGCTTCTTTCCTTTTATTATCTGTCTACCAACTACCTTCTACTATTTGCTATCAAACCTGATATTACCTTCTACCTTTTTTTTATAATGAAGAGGAAAAAATACATCGGAGTTATTACATTCTACCTTTTTTCCTTCTCTGGTTGGTTCGTATCCGGAACTGCCTATCCAAATTTTATTGATGTTTCCTTTTTGATAGGTTCAATTGATGTCTGGTTACTATTTTCATTCTTCACATCAAACCAATCAATGACCTCTTATTTTATGCTACTGGCAAAGGCAATCTTATGTACAAATTTGGCATTTAGTGATTTTCCAACATCCTCCAATCTTATGTACAAATTTGGCATTTAGTGATTTTCCAACATCCTCTTCCATCTCCAGTCACCCATTACTAGTGTCTTCGACAAAAAGCTATCCTAAGCATGTAGAAATTGTTCACCTCCAGTCACCCATTACTAATTGCCTTCAACAAAAAGCTATCCTAAGCATGTAGAAATTGTTCACCTTTCTTCTTTTCCCTGTTATGTATAATTTCTGCCTTTGCTTCTTCCAGTTACTTTTGTTTGGTTCTTTTTAATCCCTTTCTTGCAAACATTCCAACTGAGTGCATCAGGTGCATGCTTTCCCCTTCTACACTCCTCCCCACGTGTCTTCACTTATATTAACCAGCCACTCCTTCCTTCCTTCTCTTGTAGTTTGTCCTTTTTTTTTATCAAGGAATAATTTCATTATTTAAAGGGGAGAAACTCCCGTGTACAAGTAGCTCTTGTGATTCGGTCTTCTCAACTACCTATCCAAATCGACTGACAACAATGATTATTATTCTCACTGTTTGCCTTAACCAATCAATGAACTCGTACTTCATGCAACTGGCAAAGGCGAGGCTATACAAGCCTGCAATATGGGTTCCGAAAGAGATCAAATCACTAAACACAGTTTTCACAATTTCAGGTTCAATCATTCTAATATTTGGATACAAACTGTAATCACTGAACATGACAAACATCAAAAGCTTGAGAATTTGGTGTTGGAAGAAGAAAATTCTGAAAGGAGCACAAAAGACCAAATCAAAAAATTTTGGACCAACGGAAGCAACCAAATTCTGGCCACTTCCTATTCAGTGTTCTATAGATACTCCAGAAAACAGATAATTTTTGGTTGCCAGATGTAACTGCAAAATTAGACCAAATGTACCTAATAAAGCCCCCACAATAAAGACTCGAGGAATCTTTTTAAACCAGAGAATGAAGAAGTATGAGTTGACATAGACATGGCACATATAACTCAAGCTAAGAACAAGCATTTGTCTAACCTAAAATTAACCAATACTTTTTAAGGAAACTTTGGACTGGACCGGGTAATATTATCATTAAAAAAATAATAAATATCTAAATGTGACCAAAGGGCATTAGCTATCATCAAGAAATGAGGCTATTAGTGCTTTCTCAAAAAGAGAAATGAGGCTATTAGTGCAAGATTTTTACATGATAATTGTCTAATCGCGCTTATCCAGTTGACCACTCCAATACAACAATTGCAGACATCAATAAAATTCCTATAGAGAAGAGAAGACGCACCGAAAACAACTAAGCAAAGAACTTAGCCCCATCATTCATACCATACGTAAGCTCTCCAAGTATTAGCAAGCGTTCAAAGCATTTAGAGCTGAATCATCCAGATATAAACCAGTTCACTTCTTTTAAACACCAGAATGAAGAGAAACTGAGTCCTTCTTAGGCTATTATTCACTTGTTAATGGATATTCAAACAATATTATTTAAGTTAATTGAAATGTACATTTCTCGACAAGTGAGGTGTCCTTGGGGCTCTGGTTCACGGTCAACAGGGGATATCATCGAACATATGTCATGAGTTAGAACAAGATGCTGACAAGCTAAGTAGCGCAGACTCTTCACTCTTGATGTCGTACCCGTGTCGGATTCTCCAAAAACACACTACTTCTACTTCTGGAGAATCTCACACGTACCCGTTGAGATTTTTGACGAGTCCGAGCAAGATAGCTGACAAGGAGCCTAGTATTTAAGTGGGCGGGTAAATGGGCAGACTCATACTTTCCCAAATTCCAAACCTGTGGGCCAACTGGGGTTAGGCCAGCTAACTCGGATTAGTTATCCAAAAAAAAAAAAAAAAGTAAAAAAATCTTGACAACTGGGAATATATCATAGTGAATCATGTGATAAGGACTCTCCACCTTCAACCATGAGTTAGGGGTTCAACAAAACCTGAAAACCCCATGTTACGCTCTGGATGGGGTCGCTATTGAGGTTTACCGTATCAAAAATATATAATTCTTCACACTAAAACCTCAAGTCTCAAAAATACACAGAAACAACAATTCCATAATACCAGCATTTATCAAACAAGTCATTGTTAGTTTTTCTTTCGCTTTAATTAATCAAAAATATAAAACGTAAACCGCTACAAAAAAGAACAAACAATCAACATATATTTAAAATTAATTAATTCAAAATAAATAAATGAATAAATACCAATCCATGGCGTTCACCGGCCTGGAATGAAAGCTTCTGTTGATTCATAGCCTGACTATAAAGCTGTGAAAGCGAATTCGCTGCGCTACAAAACGTGGAGTACATGGTTCGATCCACCTCATCTATGCTCGATGCCAAAGACTTCCGCTTCTTCGCCATCTAAAACGACACCGTTTAAAACGTGAACCACGTGACTCTCTATAACTTAAACCTTTCTCTCTGGCTCCGATGAATCTCCGGCGAGTAACGGCGGCAGCCGCGGCGGTGGAGGAGGAGGAGGCGTGAAGGGTTGAAATTGACAGTGCGTGAAAACTGTAATTGGAAGCTAAAAATGTTAATGTATTGTGTATTTGTATAGCTTTCTTATAACAGCTGCAAAAATTGTTTGTTTGTTTGTTTTTTGTTTTCCATTCCACTTGTGAAAGAGAGAGGGTGCATGTTAAGTTATCGTGTTCTAGCATCTACTTTTTCAATTTTCCACGTGGATGCTTATATATATATATATACACATTTTTCGTGCCAATTGGGTTTGTCGGTGTGAGATGGACTTGCCTTGTTTACACAAATGTCTCTTTTGCTTTTGTTAATTGGATAATGGGTGTGAAAATTGTTTACGCACCTAACTTTCATTTAAAAATCAAGCACCCTTTCAACTTCGAATAATAATCATACTTTTTCTTTATTCTAATTAAATTTTTTAAATATCTTTTTTTTTCTTATATTATCAAGCTTTGTATCTTTTTTTAAAAACTTCTTTGTAATCACAATTTTTATTTTTTAAAATCTATATAACAACAACAACATACCCAGTGTATTCCCACAGCGTGGGGTCTGGGGAGGGTAGAGTGTACGCAGTCCATATCACTACCTCAGAGGTGAGATAGAGATGCTGTATCCGATAGACCCCCGGCTCAAGACAAAACAGTCTAAAAAATAGGCTAAAAAGGACGTAACAATGATACAGGATAAAAATACAAGATAAAACTACAAGAGACGATACGAAGTAATATGTAGTAACAAACAACAGACAGCACTGCCACAAAATACTCTCACGAGGAATCCAAGAACAAGAAACTATAAGCGTAGCACTACGATTACTAGTCGGGACAATAAGGAAAAACACTCCTACCTACTAGCCTACACACACTTCAACCTACTACTCTTCTACCTTAATCCGCGTCCTCCACACCTTCCTATCTAGGGTCATGTCCTCGGTAAGCTGCAACTGCGCCATGTCCTGTCGAATCACCTCTCCCCAATACTTTTTCGGTCTACCTCGTCCTCTCCTGTAACCATCCATAGCCAACCTCTCACACCTCCTCACTGGAGCATATTTGTATTAAAAAATATAAATATTATTTTTTAGATGAAAAAAGAAAAGTGAAAAATAGTAATTGAGTGTGTAAATTAATAACGTTTCATAATGAAATAAATGAGCAAAATAAAAAAATCTATTAATAATAATCAAAACTCTAATATCCAATTATACAAATAAAAATTATCAATAATGAAATATTTTTAAAATTATAATTCATAATTTATAAACAACAATCATTTTACTTGTTATATATATATATATATATATATATATATATATATATATATGTAACAAATTAAATTATTGTTGTTTATAAATTATGAATTATAATTTTGAAAATATTTCATTATTGACAACCCAAACTCGTTTATCTATATAGACATTAGAGAATAACAAATAGAGAACTAAAACATGCATTTATATACATACATGCCCCTTTGGCCATAAGAATTTTTCACTATTTTTTGAATTTTAAAAAGTCTTTCAAAAAAGGTATGGTCAAACACAACTCCAACTTCAAAAATTCTAAATAAAGTAGTTTTTTTTTTCATGACCAAACGCCCACTTAACACATATAATATAAATATATCAATCATAAAAAATAGCATTGGATTTTGTGGTTGGTTTATAAAAGAGTTATTTTATTAATAATGTTAACGAATTTAACTAAAAATGATAAAAATAAAGATATATATATATATATATATATATATATATATATATATATATATATATATAAAAAGATATTACATAAATAAAAAATTAAAAATGTTAAGGGTAAAATAGACATTGCATAGGATAAAGGGGGGAGAATAATTATTTTTCAAAGTTGAGGGGGGTGTTTGATTTTTAAAGCAAAGTTAGGGGGTATAAACGATTTTCACCCATTGGATAATACATGATGCTGGCTCACACAAATTATCACATAAGATATCATAGAGAACTGTACAGTGGCGGAGCTACATGGGTGGGACTCGGGAGGGGGTTCATCCGAATTCCCTCGACAAAAAATTAAATGAACCTCCTCGATAAAAAATTACACTGTATATATAAGGTCTGATTCAATAATTATGATGATATATATTTAAATGAACCCCCTTAATACAACTGAGGCACTTAGCGCAGTGACTTAGGGGGTTCAGAAGTTTACCATGGTCGCGGGTTTGACTCTTGGTAACCGCGATGGCAACGAGTTCTTATCATTTAACATATTGATATTGTTGGGTACTTTGAATATATATTATAATATTAATAATTCAATTCTTGCATTTTTTTTAAGAATGTTAAAGATTTTCAAAGATAATATATGATTGAAAATTCTAAAAAAAAATTAAAAAAATAAAACATTGCTAATTAAAGGGGGAAAACACAATAGATTTTAAAAAAGGTTCGATGGAGGTGAGAAGAAATGTCAAACGGAACATGACAAGGTGAGTTAAAATTTAGCGGGTTAAGGTTACTCTTGCCTTCACCATTTCGCTCCTTTTAATCATCCTGTAATTTTTTCGCTTTTACTTCTTATATTTTGAACCCCTTGAATGAAAATTTTGGATCCGCCACTGAAACTATATGTATGTGTCTATTTATTTAATTTTATACATATTTAAATATCTACTTGTGTATATCTAAAGTTGAAGGATATATACAAATGTTAAATGAGATCAAGTTAAAGAACACGATTATGTATTATCTATAACATTAGACTCAAGTCTAATATATGTCCATATGTTGTCAATCTTACAGATAAATTATTAATTTTTTTTAATAAAATTTTAGAAAAGATATCAAATACACCCTAAAATTGTTCGAATAAATTGAATTCATACTTCAACTAATTTGGCAACCTCTTTTTTTAGGAGTAGGAAAATGAGAAATGAAGGGGAGGGTTTCAAAGTGAAAATCAAACTTTCACCAATAAGGTGAAAGTTCGTAGTAATCCAACTGAGCTATTAAGATTTTACAGTCAACCTCTTACTCCCTTATCGTGTTTGAGATAAATTTTATGTCACCCTAAAAACTAATGTGATTTTATAAATTAATTTTGCTATAAAAAATAAAATTAGATCGTAATTTTAAAAAATCATAATTATAAAATAAAATAAAATTATTTACTACATAATTATTCAGAAAGAATAACTGATCAAAAGATTTGGATGGACTTAACTGGTGTTAAAGCACAAGAATCAAGATACAGGATTTTTCTTGTTGATTTGGAAGGAAAATAAATTTACCACATATTGAAAAATAAGTACAAAAGAGAATATTTAAGGGATTATATTGAATGCAAAATACTTAAAACTAATTTGTTGTTAGGAGAAATTGAAATCAATCCTTGAAATTCATGAAGGTTTAAATATTATATTACTCATAACATGTTTAATTTTAGATTCAGAAATCACACGGAATAAAGTTAAAATTTGAAGAACATTATGAGAATTTTGGCCTCTCACTAATATTATTGACTCATAATGATTGAAAAATTTATCAAGTGAGATACTCTAAAATTTCGTTGTTTGAGTTAATTGATTAAAAATATCTTGTAAGTATTTTAGAGCTATTTACAAAATGTCTATAAATAGAAGACTTCAAGAGGAAAACAATAATTTTCTTAATTGTTAAAGCAAATTTGTAAGCTCTAATTTCACCCTGTTCGGATAGGACAAAGTATTAAAAAATAAATATGGATATTTGTTACTTAGCAAAAAATATATTTTTTACATATACTTTTAAATTGTGTTTATGATTCATTTTCATATTTATCAAAGTAATATGAAAAAATATATTTCTGATCTATAGTCATTTTCAATATTTCATCAATTTTATTGTCTATTAGCGTATTCATTTTCCTTCCTCCACAGTCCACGGATATCTCTTAACTGTGATATTATTAATTGACCTTTTATCTCCTTTTTCTATTTCGTTGAAAATGTCTCCACCACCTCTCATTTTTTTGTTGTTGAAAAATCATCCACAAATTATATAAAATTAGTCATTTCAACTAAATAAATATGATTAAAAGTTAATTTAAATATATCGATCATGTGCAATTCTAAATTATTTTGATAGAAAGATATCGATTTTTTTCGAAAATATCTTATGGAGTTTGAATATTAAATTTGGAGGTGTTTAGAGATAATTTAAGGCGAATTTAAATTGATTCTCAATTATCTTCTTTATACCTCCTTATATATTTTGTGTATATTTTTCATTCATATGCATAGATCTCATGTATATCATATCCATGAAAATATACATAAAGGAATGTATAACACGCCCATATATACATCAAACTTTTGTGAACTTACAGATATAAATAACAATGTATAACATGCCCATATATATAAAGGAACGTAAAATAATGTTGAAGGCACATAATAATTATTTATGGAGAAGACCCTCCAATACAAGGGCATCTTTGTAACTTGATGTCTTAGTATACATGAGTCTTAGAATCTGAAAAAGTTGTCTTCAAGATTTCAATTATCACATTAGTGTATAAAAAGAGAACTTCAGATTTTTTTAATTTTAAATTAACATTAAAGGAAGGGTATGTACCTGTAAATAACTTAAACATTATAATCGGATGATAATACGATATGATGACAATGCTACAGTTATTGTTGAGCAAGAAGAAAATTCAAATGAAACTCGAATTTTTAGTGCAATTGCCCGAGAATTGCGAGAATTAAATTTTACAAAAATAATTTCATGAGCTCTCGAGGTATTATAAAATGAAACTGCGATCTGTTTCTATATGCTTCTAGTGCGGGTATTGAAAGAAATAGATCAATTAGTAGATTGTGTCTCACACATATATCTTTAATAATTCATATCATATTCAAAAATAAATAAGTAACAAACACGTTGATTATATTAAATTTAGAGATCCCAATAATTTTAGTTCATCATGGACAGAGATATCATTGTTGAGATAATAACTTCTATATGAAATGCCTTTCTTCAAAATCTAAATATTCACCGAAGGCTCATGAATACCAAATCACCTTCTACATAAAATCTCTTAACTTCATCGCCATGCACCTTTGAAATATATTTTTCTTATTCCAAAAGCAAAAAGAACATCGTAATATATTCAACAAGTAATTTATTTTTAGACGTGAAAGTTGCACACTAAAATGCTCCACCATCCATATATTTCCGCCATTTTGACTATAAAAAAATTGACAAATCCATTATTAAATTTGTCCCTCAATCATCATTATTTCGATAAAAAATTCAATTATTTTGAATGTGCTTTCAAACCTAACGAATCAATTTCTCACTTTCTTTAAAAAGTTTAGGATTTAGAGTTTAAGATTTAGGGAGAGTTGAATAATAGTAAAATTTTATGTATTTGTTAGTAGTGATGAAATTCAAAGATTCGACGAGAGAGAAAAATAAAAACAAAAAATCAAACAATCCAAAATAAAACAATCACAGCTTTCTTAAAACCCACACATTCTATTATTCCATTTTGACATATATCTACGTACATTCACCATACACATATACTACACACTCAACACATTATATCTATTTAGCAATTCTTGATTTTTATATATACTAGCAAAGAAGTATACACAATATTTGGATTCAGTTGATCCCATAAATTCACTTCCCCTTTACATCGTTACTTCTCAACTAGTACATTGTCAATTGTCCTGATGGTCATTTTTTCGTGATAACAACAATTGGGGTACGCTTGTTTTTGAAAATTCTCTTCTGGGTCAGTTTTTTCCATTAGTATAAGTGTGTGTGCTTGTGCAGATCTGTTGTGTGATTTGTCACAATTTTGATTGATCTGAATGTGGGGTTGCTTCTATTTACATCTGAGAATGGAATGGTGTAGTTGGTTTAATTTGAGGGAAGTTCTTGTGTTGTTCATGTTGATCTGCATTGTGATATAGTGAACTACTAGGGACTTTTGTTGGGTTTTCACTGTGATATGGATGAAGATTTTTTAGTTAAAAGTAGCAAATTTGGAGTTTTACTAGTTGATACTGCTTTTAGACTGCTAAAAATTTAATCTTGATTTGTGGAAAGTAGTCTTAGTGCTGGGGTTTTATTGAATACTGCCTCCGTTTACTTTCCTTTGTAATCCGTTTTGACAATTCTTTAATTCTAATTTTTCACGTGAGGGAGTACTTGTTTTTCTAGAATTTTTAAATTAGACTGTCTAGACGCTAATATGGTATCAAGAACTCCTCTTTATACTTGCATGTTCTGTCCAGAGTAGGGAATAGTTTTGTTTGCCTGATTATTTTTAATGTTCTTTCTATGCATTTTAGGTGGAAAAGCCAAAAATAAGTTCCAAATTTTGATGTGGGAGCGTAAACTCCCCATTATGCTGCTCGGGAAATAAAAGGCAGATGGCTCCTGCAAGCAAGGCTGAAAAGATTGGTTACTTCGGTTGGAATCATTATGGGGACCGAGGCTGTCAGCTCTTAGAATCGTGGCCTTCACAGTCATTTGCTTTTTGTTTTTGCAGGTGTTCATAATTCTTTCTTGCAGTATAGCCGTAGGCACCAACCTCAGCCAGTTCATCTGCATTGGCAGATTCACTGCTGTTTCATTCCAAGTGCTTGGCCATATGAAAACCATCCTTGTTTTGATACTGGGATTTTTCTTCTCTGGAAAGGAGGGTCTAAACATACAAGTGGTAGTTGGCATGATTATAGCGGTTGCTGGAATGATATGGTACAGCAATGGATCAACAAAACCTGGTGGGAAGGAACGTCGTAGCCATTCAAAATTCTACCCAGCCTGATGACAAAGTGTAAGAATTTCGACAAACTTAAAAAGCTGACCAGAAGAGACATAGAAAAATCCCGGGATTATTGGTTGGCTGACTGTAGATGCACGGAGATCTTCATTCCTTTGGGAAGACACAGGAGCGAAAACAATCAACCTATTGATATTGGAAGACCCAACAGATAACCCAAATACCGCCAGTTAGATTATTCTTAGTTTTATACTCCTATTTTTTCATTCTTGCTAATAGTTACAACTCCCTTGGAGGGATTGAAACTTCAGAGTAGCACCTTGTTTCCCCTCATTCTTCCTTTGTTCTGAGATCATAATTGGTAGTGATTTATTTTTGATTTTTCTTCCCTTTCCAGTAATTGTCAATTACTTTGCAATATGTACATGTAATTCAATGTTTTCCAAATTAGCCTTGAGTAACTTGTATCACATTTAGAAGAATTTCTTCATGCTTTACTTGTTGTAAACTGCTGTTTTAGTGCGCGGAATGCTTGATTAGTGCAACTAAATTCAATTTTTAGAGATTAGCCCGCATAACGTCATATTATTTAGAATCATAAATCTTACCTGGGACTTCCAATCAATATTAATCATACAGGCATATACAGCAAAGAGGTGATTAAAACTTGATCTACTCAAACTAAATCCCGTGGATAGATTGAGTAGTTGAAATTTCAGAGAGGGTGTGTGTGGGGGGGTAGGGTTTGGGGGGGGGGGGAGGGGGAGGCAGGTGCCATTAATCAAGCTCAAAAAGTGCAGCAACTTGTGATTGCTATTATTTTGTTAGACTTGGGGGTTTCGTGTGATATTGTTGAACCAAAAATCTAAAAGACCATCGACTTGCTGAGTAAACTGGCAAATAAATCAGACATTGGTTATTACAAGGAGGTGACTTAGAGCCACCCTATTGTTGGTCACACTGAATATTAATACATCCTATTTTCACATGTTCAAGTGTACATCAAACATAAACTGAACCAAATTTAGAAAAAAGAAAAAGAAAAAAAGAAGAAGAAACAACCAGAGAAGGACTACCTATATTTCCATGATCATGGATGTGCCAAAGGACACTAATCTCATTTCCTGACTGTAACTAAAGCTCATTCCCCTTTCTCCCTCCACATCCTCATGCCAATAGATAGTCACTTTCTAATCTTGTGAATTTCATGTGGCAAATCATGGGAAGAAAACTAATATACCGACCCCATTATATAAAGTTAGAAGATCAAATGGATATAGTACAGCCTAATTCCTTAGCAGCCATATCAAGAAATTGTGTACACATTCCATTTTCAATTCGGCTGTTAGCTTCCCACGTCAAACACTTTTCAATATCCCTTTGCCAGTTAATTGTGCCAATGTTTAAGTACTTATAAGCAGGACCATGGAGACCATTTACATCTGCTCGTTTAGCTCTAGTTTTTATTGAACCAGTATGCATAATGGCACGGAGAAGTGATGTGCTGAGAGCGCGTACTAGAGCACTTGGATGAGAAATACAACGAACTGTGGCCGGTAAGCGGCACTGCAATGTATTAACAAGAAGTATGTATCATCTTAAAGTGATAAAGAAAAAATTCACTGGTAACAAATCCTTTTGCTTGGGTAAAGAGATCACCTTCAACAAGTTTGACAGGCCATCAACGATTGCTGATCCAGATTCTCCCCACTCAAGCACTGGTTGTACAGCTCTTGCTGTCACTTCCAGGAGCTGTTCAGAGTTCAGAAAATGTTCAATTGCAAATAATCAATTTTATCAAAATTGAAAAAATAAACAGAATATGATGATCAATCAATTACCACTGACACATCATATTACTCGGAACACCAGAGCATATAGAAAGTCCTAGCTTGCTGAATCAGAGATTTACTTCAATGGGAAATGGGAAATGGTTTAACTGAAGTTGTTATTACCTCCAGCTGTGGTAAGGTGCATGCTTCTCCATCTACAAGCATTCCATCCGTGGCCCGTAAAAGGAGGTCTGGTGCGCTAGCAAGAATTACCAAAGATTCAGGTGTATCATGATTCCTCATTACTTCTGCAATCAATTTCACAATTCGTTGGTTTATCCTCCACATCTTCTGACCAAGATCATCATCTTTAGCAATCCATGGTTGCAATTCCTTGTCCGCCTGACAAGTAAACAAAGCAAGGAAAGTGACTAAACAGATATGGTGATGAAGACCCAAATGACTAGGCGCAAAGTTACAAGGACAAAATTGCAATATTTGAAAGCATGTACATCTGTCAAAGCCTTACGGATCCAACTAACAGAAATTGAGCTCAAAATCAGCTGCTAGAAAAAAAATCAGATTCTCTCTTTTTCAAGAGAAATAGTGAAGAATCTAATGCATCTTTCAAGAAAAAAAAAATTCCATATTCATGTTATCATCAAATTCCAAAAAGAGAAATCTAGACCTGAAGAACAATGGCTGTTGCAGCTTTTGCAGGCAATGCTGATACAACGTTGCATAGTGCGTCAACGACCTGTAAAACATGTAAAAGCTAATAAGCGTCTTATATATTAAAAGGTAGTAGTGCAAAAGCTGCTTTTTGGTTGTGAAGAAATGGATCTTGAGACTAACTCAAACCCAAAAGCTAGCTCATAAGGAGAGGATTCCCCAAAGACCATGTAAGGAGAGGATTCCCCAAAGACCATGTAAGGAGATCACAACCTATTTCCTCAATAGGACTTAACACCCCTCCTACGCACATGATTGTACAACTAGAGTATGGATAATATAATGCAGAGGCTCAACATTTGAGAAACACAACAATAGGGATTGATGGTTTGGCTCTAAAACCATGTGAAGAAATAAACCTAACTCAATCCAGAAGCCAGCTCATGAGGGGAGGATTTCCCAAGACCATATAACGAGACCACAACTCATTCCCTCACCAATATGAACACCGGAAAAAGTTAAGAAGTATCTTATGTTTTTTACAGTAATCCTGCAAAAGCTTCATGTTGGTAAAAGCTAATTAAGTATCTTATGCCTTTTAAGGTACTACTGCAAAGTAGCTGCATGTTGTCTGAGTTGATTAGTCATATTTTTCTAGCAAACATTTTTTCTTTGATAAGGTAAATATTTTTAGTAACAAATGGGGCAGAAAACCCCGTGTACAAGCCATATATCAAAAGAAGAGAACTTACATCAAAATATGGTTCTCAACAATTGAGATCCAATCCTCTATACAAATAGGGACCTCGTAAGTACACCAAAAAGAAACTAGAGACAAAACACTACTCTGCAACTTTACAAAATCTTGCTACACCCCTTCAAAAGCCCACATGTTTCTCTCTTTCCAAATGACCCATATGATTGCTAAAGGGGCAACCCCTTGGACTTCTCTTCCTCCTCCTAAGAGTCCAGCTTTGCAAAGCCTCTTTCACTGTGCCCGGCATCACCCATTACATCCAAACAAATTGAGGGCCACCCTCCATAATTGATTAGCCACCTTGCAATGCAATAGGAGATGATCTACATTTTTCGCCTGCACTCTTACACATAAAGCACCATCTAACATAGGTGATCCTCCTCTTCCTCATATTTACCGCTGTTAAGATTGCACCCCTTGCTGCCAACCATACAAAGAAACACACCTTCCTCGGAGCTCTAGGAATCCAAATAGAGTCATAGGGGAAAGTACCTTCCCCTCTCACTAGTAACCTTTTATAGTAAGGGCTAACAGTGAATAATCCATCTCCACTCTCTCGCCAGGTCCATACATCCGTTAAATTGCTAGGAGTGGCTAGCCCATACAAAAACTCAATCAGATTGTGAAATTCTTCCATCTCCCAATCCTCTTAAGTCCCAGTGAATAACCCCTCATGAGATCCACAAATTTGGTGAACTGTCATCTCTCTTTAGCACGATACACGTAACGCAACGATGGTAATGATAACCATTAATTGTATCTATTTTAACCATTTCCTGTTCTTGCTTGAAGTTGTGTTTTACTGATTCCCTTGTTATGTTGTTTGTGCCATCAGAATATACTAATGTTGGGCCATAACTCACTTGCAAATATTGAAGTCATTATTTGCAAGTTAAAGTCTGGCCATCAGTATGTGCAAATACTGAACTTCATTATTTGGAATGGTGATGAAAGATTGAAAAATTTGCTTGAGATGTATTTCAAGTGAAATAATGGTTTTTTACTCACAGAATTTCAAATATTGAACTTCAGTTTTCAAAATATTGGTGAGACATTAAAATATTTGTTTTAGTATTTCAAATGAAATGATGATTTTAACTCACAAATCTACTTCTTTTTCATGTGAAGTTAATGTCCAAACACAACTCTGGCCATCAGTATGTGCAAATACTGAACTTCATTATTTGGAATGGTGATGAAAGATTGAAAAATTTGCTTGAGATGTATTTCAAGTTCAAGTGAAATAATGGTTTTTTACTCACAGAATTTCAAATATTGAACTTCAGTTTTCAAAAAATTGGTGAGACATTAAAATATTTGTTTTAGTATTTCAAATGAAATGATGATTTTAACTCACAAATCTACTTCTTTTTCATGTGAAGTTAATGTCCAAACACAACTCCCATATATTCTTTTTCAAGATCAACTTCAAGTTCTCTATCTTTTACTTCATCCAAATATTGACCATGCACCTACTCATAGGTTTTAAATTGAGTAATTATACAATTTCAAAAGGAAAGTTAAAATATTATTTTGTAAGTCATGATGACAGAAAACATAATATTAGAACCGTGTGTTATCCATCTATCTTTTGAGTAGTTAACTGAGAACTATATTTCCATCTGTCATCCCTTTCTAAGAAAAATGGTTTGGTAAATGGAAAATAGTCATCGAAGAATTAAATTACTCATTTAGTATGATAATGCTAACTTATGATTTCACATTTGAATCCTTCAAAATTGCGAATTAATATACTTCTTCTTTTTTTTGGTTGAAAAATTAATATACTTCAGCGTAACATATGTTATATCAAAAAGGAAATGTCACCCAAAAAAACAAAAAAGGCAAGGTGCAATCTAATTTCATGGAAGTTGATGTTTCTAACCAAAATTTTAACTAGTTCACAAGGTTTCCCTTTTTCTTTTGCAAGGGAGAAGTGTACATAAAATTGATAAAAGTTTGGTGCTATACAATTGTAACACATAAACATCATCTTAAATTTCTTGGTATAATATTCAACTTCCTCGTAACCCCCACCCCCTGGGTTAATTCAATATTTTATGCCACCTTATAAAGATAGACTTGCATTGTCAATTACATCACATAAGGCCTCATTTGTTTTCACTTAATAAAGGTCTGAATCTAAATTTTTCCGATCTCAACCATTAAGTGTTTGTTTTTTTACATTTGAATCTTAATCATTAAGAGCATTCGTTTTTTCTATATATTTTTTGATAACGGTATCAAGTTGCGCACACCTCAACTAATTCCACGGGCTACTTGCTATCTTCCACCAATACAGGTACCTGGTAACTCTATCCACCAAGGCTTGGCCAGATAGGAAAACACCACCTAGTGTTTTTCCCTCTGTTGGGAATTGACATCTTAATGATTAAGATCTATTACAAATTCTTAATATTACTAAGATGTTATCTATTCAAAAAGTTTTGTAAAGATGGCATTTCACTACTATTCCATCCACTCCACTAATCATCGCGGCTCACCAATATCAATTACCACTACAGTTTAGGTAGGTAAAAGGAACAATGGATAGTTGAGGTATGAAACTTGCGAAAAAGTAATAGTTTAGGTGTTTTTTTGACCATTAGCTCTTTTATATATTCAGATGTTGAAAAAAAAAGTCTCAATTATTTAGTATTCGAATCTTAATACAACATATTAATATTTAGATCTGTATTCAGATTCAAATGTATTTGATCTTAATGTCCAGATTCAAACGTCTTATTTTTAAAAGACAAATAGACCGATGGACTAATATATGGAATATGTATACCACACATCACAGCAAACAGAACCAAACTCTATTGGCTTCATTAGATGCTCGAGGTATACTCGCATAATTTTCTCTGCAAATCAAAGATTGCTAAGAGGGGAAGTTCAGCCTTAAGGATAGAGACAACATTAGATGTCTTGAAACCATCATCTTTCCTTGAGTATTTTCGGTACTCCATATTTTTTCGATGTCTTGAAACCATCATCTTTCCTTGAGTATTTTCGGTACTCCATATTTTTTCTTCTTACTACTTTGCCATACACTAGAGGTGGAGTTCATGCTCTACTATTCTCCATCTTCCTTGACATGATCTTTCCTATGGTTGAAAACTAGGGAAAAGAAAGGAAGGAAAACTATGAGAGAAAAATAGGTGGGGACAGGGATAAAATATTGGTGGCCAAGTAAGTTATCTCTCTACCCATTCTTTTTCATTATGTCAATCCATAAGAGTGGGAAGAGTGCAAATTGAAAGATTTGTCCTGTTTTATAAACTCTGGTAAAAAACAAGGAATGCTTGATAGCTGACTGTTTTGTAGATACTGGATGGAATATACCTTTCAGAAGGTACATTTTTAATGATCGGGAGGTTGATGAAATATGTGAACTGATGAATCTATTGAAAGCAGTTACTCTGGATGATAGCAAAAGGGGTAAGCAGATCTAGTTGGCAAATAAAAGTGGGGAGTTTTAATGTGAAAAGCTGCTATAATATGATGCAAAAGCAGGCCAGAAACTGGGAGACTGATTAGCCATGGAAAGTGATATGGAAAACAATAGTCTCTCCTGGGTTGCATTTTTGGATGGATAGCTGCAAAAATGCTTGCATAACACATGACACCATATAGAAGAGAGGAATTTCAATGTGCAGCAGGTGTTTCTTTTGTGAAAAAGCTGTGAAAACAACTAATCACCTAATACTACACTGATTGGATCTGGCAGATTTGGACTTCATTTTTGTGTTTTTGGGGTGCAATGGGTGATGCCAAAGGATATTAAGAGCTTAATCTCATGCCGGCAGGGACAAAGGACTGGAAGTCCATCCCATTGTGCAACAAGTGGACTATTTCGCTAGAAAGAAATAAGGGATTCTTTGAAGAGAAGAAACACCACATTTCCTTTGTAAAGTACAAGAGCATACAGAGGTTTATGTATCTGGTGTAAGGAACACAGAGTGGAAGATTTGAACCATCTTTTTGATGTTTTGGACTCTACGAAGATCTGATGTAATGGGGTCTTTGTTATACCTTTTGTGCTTTCTAAAGTACCTTCGTGGTACTTGATTTAATAAAATTACCTTTACTTCATCAAATGAAAGAACTCCCCAAATCATTAACAAGTTCCAAGGGAGGTAAAGTTGCAACCGCCTGTCAAAATTGTTCAATTTTTCAGCCAACAGAATCGAGTATTAGCAAATAGAATCTCTTCCTATCAAGAAAGCTCTATGCGGAAAGGGGGTGACGGAGGAAAAGAATGTAGCATTGAAACACATGAAGAAGGAAAGTCAAGCATATTTTCCGAACTTTAAAGGTTAGTGATCTCCTTAAATTTCAGAACCGGTGGTTGCCTATATTCTAAATGTCACACGGTCTTCAAATCTTTGATGCCAAAACTATCGACCAACCAACAATTTGAAACTTCAAGTGAGTGACAATCTTCATGTGATTGTCAAGTTCAAAGACGCCATATAACAAGCTCTAGCATTGCAGTAAACCATATATATGCTTTCAGGTATACATTATTTTATTTCAAATTAAACACTCTACAATTAATATCATGAAGTAATGTGGTGGATACCTGTCTCCATCCCTGCTGAGCGGAAGTGCTTTCTGCACTTGGTTGTGTTTCAGGTGATGCAATTAACTTGTGCCACAGCAACGACACAACAGAAAAACATAATTCTTGTTTCTCCGCGAGTACCGACTTTATAAGATCTTCAGCATTGCAATTGAATCCTATATGCCTGTCCATTGTCAGAAAGTTGGCTAAATCTGAAGCATCTAAAGGGAAACTTGCGATCCCTTTACCACTAGTGCACTGCGCAACCTCGCTTGAGTGTAAGACTTTCTCACTCATAGTTAAAGTTTTACAATCAGTTGAGTGTTTGCACTCGAGCAACGATGACTGTTGTGCAGTTAAGCAGGTGCAATTGCTATATTTATTATGTTTTTTCCCATTCAAGCACAAGCTTCTTTTCTTAAGAACAGGTGCAGGTATTAGGTGTGCTTCCAATGGTTCGGCCTTGTCAACAATTGATGCAACAGCTTTGCTATGAATATCAATAAGGTTATACAGTGAAGATGCTCTGGAGAGAATCTCATTATCCCACTTACACCGTATTAAGACCGAAAGAGCATGCATGCAAGCCTTGGAGCGTCTAAACAGATCAGAAATATGAGCAGCTACCATAGCTGCAGCAACTATCTCATTTGAGCTGTAGCTCCATGAAGTTCCAATAGATGATGGTTTCAAAGAGAAAAGAGCCTCCAGAATTGCCAATATCCTCCGAGTGTGACAGACAGCAGAATGAATCCCATTTTTTAACTCAATAGATGAATCATTTGCATGCTTTGCAGCATCCAGGATGGATTTAGGATCCGAATAATTACTCCCTCTTGAAAGCAAAGGGAAGAGTTGAAGTTCACATGAAAGAGCACAGACAGCAGCAAGAACATAAGAATCAAACGCTGAAACAGGTCCTTGTTTTTTCACTTTCTTGGTTCCTTTTTCTTTCTGCTTTCCGCTGGTTTCCAGTGAGTCTGAACACATTTCACTAGGTTGGTGAGAATCTTCACCTATAGGCCTTCTGCTCCCATTTGTTTTTGCTTCATGAGTGACACATACAGTTAACACAACAAAAAGAAGACGAGAAGCAAGCTCTACAGAAGCACATGACTCCAAGAACAATGAATGAACCATCGTTCGCAGTTCTGCCACAGCAAGGTTTTTGGAGGCAGAGCCAAAGATGTATCTGTTTTTTCTGATTTCCTCTCTGGAGGACTCAGATGGGAATGTTCTCTGAAGAATTGCTTCCACTGTGGCCACAAATATTTTCATGAGACAAGTTTCGGATGGACTCCCACGAGGAAGATACTCAAGAACCTTAAGTAGTGGTATATACAGGTTCCATGATAAAACAGGTGGTTGCAGAGGGGTGGCAACTATAATTTCAGGTAGATCAACAGCTGATGAACTTAAAGGAATCAAGCCATAAGCAGCTTCCCATATGGTACATATTCTCCATTCAACCTCAGGGCCATGTGCACAAAGCATTGATGCAATCCCTTGCGCAGTGGCTTCAACTGTGGCTTCTGCTGCAGGCACTTCTCTCTGAAGAACATTTCATGATTGGTAGTCACTATCAAAACAACTACTTGATAAATTTGGAAGAGTTCTGCAAAAGCCAGATTTACCACAAAAATAACATTCAATTTTCAAACCAATGGATATACCTGCTTTTTATCGCATGAAATATAGCCACCAAGTGGTTCGTGTTGAACTTCAAGTTCTTCAACTTGCCTTAATGGAGGAAAGAGCAGAGCAGGTTGTGAAAGTACTCGGAAAAGTAAAGCAGCTGCAGCATCTGCAGCAATGCCTGCTCTCATGGACATGGCAATTCCAATTGCACGCAAGAAATGCAAATGCATCCAATTCCTAGGAAGCTTCAGCAGTACATAGAAGGTTAGAAATTCTACATGTAAATCGAAAACAACTACAATAAAGACAAGAAAATTTATTTAGTGGAGTATTAAATCAGGTATACAAGGATTTGATATGGTAGCCTTTCCATACTTAATGAAATACTTTTTGGTGGCGAACATACAAGAGTTCATAATTTCTGCAAAGAACTTCATAGAAAGCTGAGAACAAAATTGAAAAACTGGCAATGTGCAAGAAGGGCAGTGTAACACCCCAAAATTTGAACCGGCATTTAAAACTCAGAACCTCAGAAAACTCAGCACCTTCTGCAACTGTCAGGCCCCACGGGCTGACTCCATGGGCTTCGGAAGTCCGACGGGCCGTCGGAGTCACCGTGGGAAGTGCCCAGTAGGCTCTGGCAGCCACCCCTCAGCTCGACGGGCAGTCACCACGGGCGTCGGAAGTCCGACGGGCCGTGGGACTCACCGTGGGAACGCTCCAGCAGCCCTTGGCGATGTTCCCCTTCACGACGGTCAAGGGTGACGGGGAGGGAGCCGCCACGGGCCGTCGTCCCCGACGTCGAAAAGGACCAGTGACCCAGACCCAGCTTAGCCCCCTCCGACGACCAGGTCCGACGGGCCGTCGCAGGCACGATGCCCGTCGGGTAGCCCGTCTGGCGAGGGAAATTTCTGCAAGTTTGCTTCTAAGTCGGGGGCATTCCGGTCTTTTCCCAAACCTTTTAACTCCGACCCTAAGTCGTTTTAGGGGTAATTAAAGGGATTTTTACTCTTACTTCCCCATTATTCCTAAACTAATCGACACTTAGAAGAATTAGGAGAAAAGAAACGTCTTTTCCTCTCAAGAACAAGCAGGAGGTTTTCTTCAAGCTCAGCCTCAAACCCAAAGATTTCACCGTAGAATCTTCTTCCAGGTATGTGGGATTTCATCAATGGGTTCCTTCCACCCATTGAGTCCCAAAATTCAGTCTAGTTCTTCAGTTTTCAATTAGTTCTTCAGACCTAGGGTTCCTAAACCTTATGAAATCATTGCAATTCAGATTCTATTGTTTGTGTGAA
This sequence comes from Jaltomata sinuosa, assembly GCA_003996215.1. NCBI lineage: Eukaryota > Viridiplantae > Streptophyta > Magnoliopsida > Solanales > Solanaceae > Jaltomata > Jaltomata sinuosa. The sequence goes on from QJPP01002630.1 coordinate 82,168, forward strand.
ATTCATTATATGTTTTCTTGGGAACCTAGGATAGCCATATGTACAGAATTCAGTAACCCTAGCATGTGTTAATTTCAGTACACATAATTTATACTTGCTAGTCAGATAATTCAGTCAGTCATGCCTCATGATTTGAATGCCTTCAGGTTTCAGTATTATTGTGCATTTCTCAGTTATATCAGTATTTGAACTATCCAATATTTCAGTTTGCATTCATTGCTTATATATTCAATTGGGAGTAGACGTAGCACCGAGTGGACGAAGGAATGAAGGCTCACCCGTCAGTTAGGCTGAGACCTTTAGTAGAAGTCCCCGTGTCCCTGAACTACGGCGCCACCGTAGGTTCTAAAGGGGTCACCCGTCAGATTAGGCATGACACCCTTGTCCCTGGTGGACATCAGTCTAGTGGATCCACGTCAGATTTGTTTGTACCCTTGGCAAGGTATGAACACCCTCCCAGCCAGGGTTACAGGTTGGCCCCATAGTTAGCTCAGCTGGGGGTATGTCGGTTAACAGTAGCTCCCACAGTTCAGATTCAGTATTTGCATTGACCTTGTATTCAGTCTTTCAGTTATTCAGCTCAGTTCAGCATGTTACAGTTCATGATTTAATACTTGGTCATTGCATTCAGTTCATCTCTCAGTTCATGTTTCCGTATATATATTACCATGTTCAGTATTCATGTTTTATAGCTTTGCATATATTCCGCATGCTCAGTACATTCGAAGTACTGACGCATACTTTTGTGCTACATCTTTTCACGATGCAGGTTCAGGCGCTCAACATCCAGACCGCGCTTAGCGCGACTTTCCAGTCCTTACTCAGCAGCTCAGTGGTGAGTCCTCATAGTTCGAGGACAATAGTTATGCTTATTCATTTCAGTTTTATATTTCAGTTTTTCAGACTTTTAGAGTTAGTTGGGGGCTTGTCCCAGCAACTCGCTTCAGTTAGAGACTTTCAGACATAGAACTAGAATCAACTTTTGGGTTGTCCGTTTTACTTTCAAACTTAGTACATTCTCAGCTATTTATAGATTCAGATATGCTTGGATTATTAAAACCAGTTTAGCTCCCGCACAGATTGTATTTGATTTGAAAATGCCTAGATATACCAGACCATGGGTTAGCTTGGGGTCACTCGTGACGCTAAGCACCATGTTGCGGCTAGGGGGCAGCCTCGGGGTGTGACATGCAGCCATTACAGAATGGCTTTATTGAAGATAGGCAAATTAATTCAATTTCCGAAATTGAAATACAAACAAAACACAGATCAATTCTCACCGTATGAGCAAGTTACTTGTGGTGCCGACCCACAAATTTAAAATTTCTTGACATTCCAAATTTACAAAGATGACCTATTAGCTAAAGCTGATATTAATCTAGATATTGCAGGTATTCGTATAGACCCTTGTGGTCCGGCCCTTCCCTGGACCCCGCATAGCGGGAGCTTAGTTCTCGGGCTGCCCTTTTTCTGTTGCAGGAATTCATATTTGACTTAGGGCTTTACTGAGCCTTGGGAATCTTCAGAAAGAACCTTAATAACTAGCATCTAGCCCTTGAAACATGACTATGAAGCCTCATCACTATAGATTCTAGAAAGTAAGGAAAGGAACAGAGTGAGGCAAACAAGAAAAGGAAGGAAATAAAAAAGGGTGAAAAGAGTTATTTGTTTCCTCTGACATGCTTGAAAATAGTCGCAATAGAAACTATTATTGTACCATCTTTCTATTATATTCAACTAAACAAGAGGCTCCAAGGAGAAAATGAAGTTGAAGCTTCATAGCTAATAACTTAAGCTTTTGGATGAGATGATCACACAATTCAACAAAGCAAACATAAGTCTTGGCAGTTCAAGTCACACAACCACCTATTACCAAAAAGTATTTCTACGTGCTTGACCCCCCTCCCCCCAAGGAAAAAAGAAAAAGAATCAATTTTGCACGTGATGTGACGTGTTGAAGATATTGTTGAGTGAATAAAAGTGTGCCCTCACTAATAACTTAAGCTTTTTTTTTTTTTAATGACTATGGTGTCCGGGCCAGCTTTCGCGCACCTTGACTAATTCAACGGGATACTTGCCACCTCCCACCAGCAACAGGTACCAGATAACTCTGTCCACCAAGGCTAGAACAGATGGGAAGAATCACCTGGAGTCGTTTTGTCTCTGCTGGGATTTGAACCTGAGACCTCATAGTTCTTAACCCACTTCATTGACCACTAGGCCACACCCTTGGGTGCATAACTTAAAGCTTTTTTCGGTGAAGTAATCACACAGATGAACAAATAATACAAATTAAATTTAAGGGAGATGTTTCATTCTTTTCTCTTATCCTTGCATAAAGCACATTGATAAGAGTGCCTTGAAAGCTAATGAAGGCCCCTGAGGGATGTGAAGTAGAGAACATAGAGCAGGAAGCTTGGTTGACATATGTGTCTGCAATTAATACATACTAAATGTCATAACACATTATATCTAGGAAATGTGAATAGTCCTTTTGGTGGTTTAATAATATGCTTTTCTTTATCAATTAATAAATTTTATTAACAAAGGGCTAGAAACTAAGTTACTCGGACTCAGGTGCAGGTGTCCGATACGGGTGCGGATCTAGAAGTCGGATTCTTCATGATCTAAATTTTAAGATTCGGAGATACAGATCCAGTTATAGATACGGGTGCGAGGAGTCAGCTAAAAATAATTCAAATATCTAAAAATAGAGTTATAAAACCTAAATAATGAGACATTATGTGGAAACTTAAGCTGGAAAATATTGATCAAGAGGAGAATTCTGGAGGGAGATAAAAGGAAAAGGAGGGACAAAAATTTCTATATAAGGTATTCTATTTTCTTCGATTTCACCTTAACTTTTGTTTTGATTACATAAAGCATTGAATAGTCCGGAATTTCTCTGTCGATTTTGGTCAAAGTACCTGGTTGACCAGATCGGGTAAAGATCCCACACCCATGTCGTGTCGACATGGGTACAACACCAAAAGTGAAGAGTCTGAGCAACTTAGGCTAAAAACTATACGTACACAAGGAGTTTACCAAAAAGTAGAAAAGTTTACAAAAAGATATTGTTTTTTACAAACGACACCCAACCTTCTACCCCTATAGAAACCTCATGGGTGCACCACAACAAAATAAGGGATAAGAGGCTATTTCTCAAGCGTAAGAGTATCTTTCTTTATACCATCAAAAGCTCTCCTATTTTTTTCTTTCTACATGATCCACATAAGTGCTAGTGGAGCAACATCCCACGCCTTGTGCCTTCTCCTTCGTCTTCTAAAGGTCCAACTAAACAACACTTCTTTGATCGTGCCTAGCATTACCCACTGAAGACTCAACCAACATAGTGTTTCCCACCACAATGGAGTCCCTATCCGACAATAGAACAAGATTGACGTCTTCACTGAGCTTTTACACATGAAGTACCAACTAACACATATGATCCTCCTCTTTCTCATGTTCTCAGCCGTCAAAATCACCCCCCTCCTAACTATCCATATGAAGAAACAGATCTTTTATGGAACCCTATGAATCCATACCGAGAGATGTGGAAAAGTGTGCTCCTCCCCGCCCCACAATTTCTCATAGTAGGACTTGACAAAAAAGCATGCCATTATTACCCGCTCCGTATTTCCATACATCATGACTGGCATGTGAAAAACTTTGTTGTGAAGCATCGCAATTAAACTATTAAATTATGTGATCTCTCAATCTTGCAAGTTCCTCGGGAACCTCAACTCGCAATGAAATTCTCCACCTTGTATCCTTTGTCTTTGTTGAATGACACCTTCTTTTGGCATGTAATTTTGTACATATTTGGAAATGTGATACTCAAGTTGTTGCTCCTGCACCATAGTGTCTCCAAAAACTTACCCTACTTCCATCACCTACCCTAAAGATACATACTAAAAAACTCATCCGGCCTTTCAAGATATTCTTTCAAAGCCCGCATCCATAAGCAATAGTGATATTTTTAGTCCTCCACCACCCCATCCGCCCACCTCCAAAACCCCACATTTCGACGCAATCACCCCCCTCCAAAGTGCATTCTCCTGTATCCCAAATCTCCACAACCACTTTCCCAGTATTGCCTTGTTAAAGACTTTTAAGTCTTTGATCCCAAGCCTACCTCAGCACTTTGGTGTTGTGACAATCTCCCAATTACTAAGTGAAATTTTCTTTTCCCACTAGAAGTGTCTCATAGGAAATCCCTCTGATTTTTTTCAGCTTTCTTGTAACACCAACGGGAGCATTCAACAAAGACATGAAATATGTAGGAACACTTCCTTCCTCCTTTGGGTAGATATCTCGTTTCCCAGCCTGCACGTCTCTTTTCTACGCTCTCAATCACCACGTTCTAAATTGTTTGGTCCTTAATCCTTATAAGATGCTCGAAGTGGTAAACCAAGATAACTAGTAGGAAAAGCCCCCACCTTGCAATTTAACACGTGATAATGCCTCTATGTTTACCATCTCACCAATTGGGATGATCTCGCATTTTCAAAGATTGAGTCTTAGACCCGACACCACCTGGAACTTTGTCAACACTTGTCTCAAGTACTCCAACTGAGCCCTGTCAGCATCACTTAATATTATGCTTTTCCCACTTGAAAATGCCATTGTGCTAATACTATGCTTTTCCTGCTAGAAACTGCCAATGAAAAAAACTGTGTGTGTCATAAATATCTAACTGAAACATGACAGCAGCAGATGCACCCACGGCAGCCCTACCAACCGCCAACGGTGTTGTTTTACGCCTAAAGATACCTGTGAGGCAGAAACATTAGCACCGGCGGAGCTTTCTGTTCAGTTACTTTGAACCACCAATTCTATCGGTGACAACTTCATTTTGGCTTATATATATCAAGCTTCCTTTCCACTCCATGTCATTTGCCCATTCATCACTTCCTCTCATCAACAAATTATCAAAAAAATATCTTAGCTGAAACATAGAAGTCCTTAAAATGACTAACTCCAGTCATGGATAACTCAGTGTAGCACGACTTTATTAAGCTGCGGACAAGTATCAAACTCATTTCCAACTTATATGAGGAGGTTAGGAACAGAGGAAGAGCACTTTAGTGATGCGAGGAGATAACACAATACTCTGAAACGTTATGAAGGGAAAGATGGAACATCATAAAGGATAGATAGGGAAAAAAGATAGAAATCTAGTTCACCCCGCTTATTTTGTTTTTCAGTCCCTACACTACTAGGCCGTGCATTTTTATGGAGAGAAGAAAGGAGAACACTCTAATAACTTTCTTCCTCACCGAGTATCTAAACCTGCATTCCTTTTTGACTCTTGCCTTTATCTCATAAATTCTAGATTTTCCTCAAGACCAACTCATACCATTATTAATCAGCTCAGGAATTTCCATGTAGAGGCTAAAGCACATGAGTTTGGTGAGCCTAAGGTGTTTAAGCTATTGGGAAATAGAATAAAAGATTCACTAGGTCCTAGGATGGGATTTATGCACATCTGGTAAGCCTAGAAAAATCGAGAATCCTTTGCAGAATCAATTCAAAGCTGAAATTGTCTCCATAATTGTTATCGGAGTTATGAAGCTAAGAAAATTATAGATTTGCATTAAGGGGTCGTTTGGTAGAGTGTACTAGAAAAAAATAATGCAAGCATTAGCTTTGTGTAGTACTAATACATTGTTTGACACACTTTTTCAATCTATGTATAACTAATGCAAGTATTAGTTATACACTCTATTTGTATTAAGGTGTATATAACTAATACATGAAAATCCATGGTATTAGTAAGGTTAAACTACATAAAGAGACATACCTCCTTACCATATTTACTAACTCTCCCACTACTTTATTTTAATTACTTAATATACCACATAAACCACTCGGATACATCGCCTCAGGTCGTGATACATCGCCTCACTCGGATACATCCCACCCGATGTATCAAAGGTAAAACCAAAGAGTGCCGATGTATCCAAGTGGTTTTGGGATGTATTCAATGGGATTCCGATGTATCCGAGTAGTTTGGGATGTATCCCGAGGTGAGGCGATGTATCCCGAGGTGAGGGATGTATGCGAGCGGGATTGAGGTGGGAAAAAGAGTAATTAGCTCCCAAAGACGTGTGTTTTATGTAAGTTACCCTATTAGTAATGCTATGGGTTCTAATGCATGCATGAGCATAGTTAAAGACACAATTACCCCTACAAACCTTTTCCACATCTTTTTCATCATATTTGTGAAGGGTATTTTTGTAAACAAATATTTTTTTTAGAAATTATGCAATGCATATTATTTTTAATACACCAAACAAAACACTGCATCATAAAAATCTCAACATAACTAATGCAAGCATAACTAATACCAACATTATTAATGCTTGCATTAAAACTCACCATATCCTGCACTATTCTTATACACCCTACCAAACGACCCCTAAGTGTATAAACCTCCACTAAAATGGGTGACGTGCATATAAGATTAATGACGTTGGTAAAACATCAGCTAGTACTTAAGATGTAACACCACATGGTAGAGGACTAATCCCTTTCCCAAAAATAGCTTAAAGGAAAAAAAGAAGAGACATAATGAAAAAGTTTACTCTCTTCTTGGTCATACTCCACTTAACTCATCCTTTTCTATCTCTCACATATGCTACTTAAGATCGTAATTTAGCTGTGTTTTCCTCCGCATGAAGGCCAAAAGCCACCTTCTCCCCCCCCCCCCCCCTCCTCCTCACACACACACAAAGAAAAAGATATAAAAGATAAAGGAAAGGAAGTTGGCCGAGAATGGATCAATTAATGCCTAGGTAGATGAGACCAAAGGCAGTTTGTTGAAGACTAGCATTGGAAATATACTGATGCAGAAGCCATGAGACTCTCTATCCAAATATATTCTAAATCAGAATTATAGCATACTAGTAGTGGACAAGCTTTTATGCAATTCATACTGCAAAAATTTCAATCGTGTGCCCAACAGATTGTGACAGTTCAAAAGTATCAGCATACAGTTGTTTATAGAAACCCCAAAAGAAAAGCTGGGACATCCAAATATATGTAATTGGCCTCTACGAGAACTTGTTCAAAGTACTTTGGTTGAAATTTTTATAACCTACCCGCAAGCCAGAAGCATAATCCTCAGCTGCTCGAAGAAGTTCCACTAGCTGAACAGCAGCATCAAGTGCATCTGGAGCCCAGGATGGTGGAGCTTCTAGAAGTCCAAGAAGAAGCCTCTGAGTGGCACTTGGAGTAGCAATTGCATAGTATCTAATCCAGAGACAGATTTTAAAAATCACTTTCCTATCTCAAAAGCTTATTAAATAAGCTAACCAATGCTCTTACCGATGAAACAATCGTGCATACGGCTCAAGTGCTGGTAGCCCTGCAACAAGATGCTCATCCATAGGTGTTGTAGGAGGTGGAAGCAGAAGAGCAGGGACGGCAGCTGCAGTCAAGGTAGCAGTCTCATAACGAGCAACTTCTTCATCACAAACACTTAAAATAACACCAGCACCATTGGCAACTGCCCACCTCGGAGTTGAAGGGATTAACTGAGGATGCTTTCCAGAGCCACGAGAAGAAGCTAAGATAAAATGCTGAGTCAATAAAGCATATCACAATTCTAAAGTATGAACGCTCTCTCAAAATACTATCTCATACTTCCACACAAAAGTAAATTTATTGGTGTAATAGGAGGGACACAAAACAAAAGAAGATAATGAAAAGAAAGAATGCACAAGTATTACCAAATATATAAAAAAAAAATCATACAACCGCCACTGCAAACTTTCATATGTGAGAAGATCTTAGATTTTCCACCAAGAAATTGGTTGCCCTCCTCTCTATGAGGTATCTAAAATCATCACAAGGAGAAAGGACGCCAGCATGGTTTCCAATAAATAGGAAGGAGATAAAGTTGTCGTACATGCCCATTATTCAAGTGTAACTGTTTTAGATAGCTAAAATGCGAAAAGTTACACTTAAATGTTATACAGCGTTGTATGTGTGAGTTTCCCATATCGAACAAATGTAAATATACAAAATGTAAAGTGTGACTATTAAAGGATTCATGCGTAAGACATTTCTGTCATGCATTTTTCAGTTCTCATATTCCTCAAATGGTATCAGAATAAATCCAAAATCACGTTCCACACCCTATTTTCTCTTCTATCTAGTATTCTTGGGGGTACTTGTTTTGTTCATCAACCTACACCTGGACGATATAAAATAGTCCCAAGAGCTTTCAAGTGTGTGTTTCTTGATTACTCTTAGGTTCAAAGGATATTGTTGCTACTCACTCGACCTACGTCAATACATTAAGTTATCGGATTTCACCTTATTTGGAACTCAACCTATTCACACATTTTTCTTCTAGCCATCTTGACACTCTATGTTCTTAATTCTTATCCGCATCTTTTCCGCTTCAGGAACCTATCGGCACCTCTACTGCATCTCCTCCATAGCGTCAATGCTCCTCTTACCATTGCAACCAACATTTGACACTAGCTCAAGATGGTTTACACCCTCCACCAAGCGCTTTTCTTGTTGTGGAACTGCTTCTTACATAGTCCTCCGATGACTGTTTGATATGGTATTTGTTTTTCTCGTAATCATAATTTATCTATACTTTTTAGTCCATAGGTTAATATCTTTCTACTGAAGTTGGCAACATGTTATGACTGAGAAAATAACTTCTTTACAATTTAGTAGTACTTGAAAACTGGTGTGTTTTCCTCCAGGGTAAATTTCAATGTTTGTTATTCGTGGAGTACACAATGAACGATGGCCCAGACGATCAGGTTGACCAGCATAAGGCTCGTTTGGTTGCTAAAGGTTATACACTAACATTTCGACTTCACTACGGTGATATATTCTCCCTCTTGGCTAAGATCGCTTCCATCCTCATCATTACGTGGATATCAAGAATATATTTCTTCACATGGATCTTGAGGATGAGGAATATATGAAGATGTTGCTAACGGGAAAACTAATGGTTTTTCATGCCAGTTTTGAATAGATCTTTTATGGTCTAAATCAATCTCCTCGAGCACGGATTTACTAGTTCTGCACAACTGTTGAAAAATTTGGCATGATCAACAACAAAGCATATCATTTTGTACCTAATTCATGTTATACTCCAGTCTATGTATTTTTTACAGTTAGTGATCTAATGTTGATGATACAAGAGCATAGACAGCGATCAAGATGGTATTGCTAACTTGAAAGGACATTGCATTCCAAGCTGAGGACAAAGGGCCAAAGAGTATTTGTTTCTCAGTAAACCACAAAGAAATAGGATTATAAAATAAGGGTAAACATTAGATAAGGCCATTGACTTTTGAGTTCTTTTTAGTTTGAGAATTTATTTATGAGTTCTTTTTTGAGTATTTAAGGGATTTATTAAGCAATTTTAGCTCCAATTACGAAAAGTTCTCTGGGTTTACGCCTCAACAAATGAACGCCCAGAAAGTTGGGACATACACCTAAGCAAACGCCTGGAATTCTAGTATATAGTGATTCTTATTCTTTGAGATTTACAATTTTCTTCCTTTTACTTTACTGGAGGGGATCCTAACCCCATAAGCATAGTTTTTTTCTTTGAGAAGGAAAAAAATTGGTTTTAAGAAAATTCAAAGCTAATCAAACTAAATAAAAATATAAAAGATAAAACCCTACTGCCCAATGATGAAGGAAAAGGGTATTTCATGCATGTCAAAAGAAGTCGAGAAAGGCCAAGGGCATAAACCCCAGAAGACATCTTAGTTTACACTCTTAAAAACAACAACAGAAAAGGGTCAAAACCACCTAACCTATTGGATTTTGTCTTAACATCACCAACGTCCACCTATTGGCCCCTAAAAACCCCATCATTATTTTCTAGCAACTACCCCCTAAAACTACGGTTGACTTGTTGTCTTGGTGGGGCTTTAATAAAATACACGTGGCACTTCTCTATTACTCAGGGTTTATTAAAATTCAGGGAAGGTTGGGTTTATGGGACGGGTTGGGTACATTAGATGGTTGGATCTTATTTATTCTTTTGGCTCCGCGTAACCAATAGAGAAGTGCCACATGTACTTTTTTTGAAGTCCTACCAAGCCAACAAGTCAACTGTTAGGTCTTAGGGAGAGTTTTAAGCTAGAAAACAATGGTGAGCTTTTTAGGGGTTGTTACCGAATAATTAGTGAGCTGTAAATATATTTCCTTCCATATATAGGTGACTCAATTATAGGAGCAGACCATTAGGATATTTTCCTTTAATTGTTTTGATTAGTTTCCTTAGATAGCATCTTATGTAAATGTATAAATACCTTGGATTCATGAATAGAAGATAATACGATTCTTCCACAATTACATTGTATCAGAGTCAGGTCCATCCGCTTTTGGACTTCTGGTCCACGCAGGGGCGGATGCACCCTATACCAAGGGGTGTCATCCGACACCGCTTCGTCGATTTTTTTTGTAAAAGATGTATATGTATATAATTTGAAAAAACAGAATATAACGTACATATAATATACCTGACACAGCTGGAATAAAAGAGTTTCGTGGTTTGGTGGTTATGTGCCTTGCTAGTGTTTTAATTGTCGCGTGTTCGACCCTAGACCGTTGCATTTTCTCTTTCATTTTTACACTTTCTTAAGCACCTCACTCTTGGTTAGCTAAAAACTGTATCAATGGTAAAACTAAGTTATCCTTTTTTATTTTTTCCCTCTTATAGTTTTTAGATTCTAGAAAATTAATTTATTGTGGATTCAATTCCATGAAATTGTTTGGGATTATTTAAGTTATTATTTTAATTTTTATTTAGATTAAAGTTTAATGGGGGGATATTTTCCTTAAACAGCTTCCTATCTTTCAAATCAAGTTCAACATCTATAACTAAATTTCTTCTAACTTAGAAGTAGAAAACGTCAATAAGTTCGAACAAGGTCGACAAAGTGAAGGAGTTGATTTATTCCTTAAAATTTGATCCCGAGAAGATTAACAATTTGAAAATATCATCCAAATAACGTGATGCAATAAGAAGAGCATATCGTCAAAATGGTCTTTTCCAACATCGAAAATTACAATTTTCTTTAAACAAATTTTTATGATATTGCATCATCTAAATGTCGACACCGCTTACAAATATTTTTGCGTACGCCACTGGGTCCATGCTCCAGTTGGGCTTGAGCGTGAAGGAGTGTTACACTGGGTTAAAGTTCCACATTAGTTGGAGAATGGACTAATGGTTTGCTTATATGGACTTGGGCAATCCTCTCCTCATGAGCTAGCTTTTGGAATTGAGTTAGCCCAGGTGACATATCTTTACATGGTATCAGAACCAATGGGCTCGATTCTTTAGGGTTCTTTTTTAAAAGAGGTTTTTTATTGCAACAACTATAGGGGTATCAAGTTGTTAAGCCACACAATGAAGGTTTTGGGAAAGGGTGGTGGAGTTGAGGTTAAGGAGGATCTTGACTATTTTCGAGAATCAGTTCGGATTCATGCCAGGACGCTCGACTACAAAAGCTATTCATCTCGTGAGGAGACTGGTGGAGCAGTATAGGGAGAGGAAGAAGGATTTGCACATGGTGTTCATCGACCTAGAAAATTCTTACGACAAAGTTCTATGGAGGTTCTTGGAGGCTAGAGGTGTACCTGTGGCATACATTAGGTCGATTACGGACATGTACGATGGTGCAAAGACTCGAGTTAGGACTGCGGGCTGGGGGGAATCGGAGCAATTTCCCTTGTTGATGGGGTTGCATCAGGGATCGTCTCTTAGTCCGTTTTTATTTGCCTTGATGATGGATGTATTGACGCGGAAAATTCGGTGAGCTGCCATGGGGGAGGGGGGAATCGGAGCAATTTCCCATGTTGATGGGGTTGCATCAGGGATCGTCCCTTAGCCCGTTTTTATATTGCCTGGGTGATGGATATATTGACGCGGCAAATTCGACGAGGTGCCATGGTGTATGTTATTTGCGGACGACGTAGTTTTGATTGACAAGACTCGTGAAGGAGTTAATGCTGAGTTAAAGGTTTGGAGACAGATCCTGGATTCTAAAGGGTTTAGATTGAGTAGGACCAAGATGGAATATTTGGAGTGCAAGTTCAGTGAGGTGACACCTGAGACTGACATGGTAGTGAGGCTTGATACTCATGCCATCCAGAAGAGAGGTAGCTTCAAGTATCTTGGGTCTATTATCCATGGAAATGGTGAGATTGACGAGAATGTTATCCACCGTATTGGTGCAGCGTGGATAAAATGGAGGCTCGCAGACTTCCGAAGTCTTGCGTGATAAGAAGGTGCCTCCTAAACTGAAAGGCAAGTTCTACGGAGTGGCGGTTAGACCGACTATGTTGTATGGGGCGAAGTGTTGGCCAGTCAAGAACTCTCACGTACAAAAGATGAAGATGGCAGAGATGAGAATGTTGCGCTGGATGTGTGGGTTTACTAGGAGAGATCGATAGACTAAGGATATCCGAGATCTGTGGAAGACAAGATGCAAAAAGTGAGGCTGAGATGGTTCGGGCATATGATGAGGAGATGCACAGAGGCCCCATTGCGTAGGTGTGAGAGGTTGGCTATGGATGGATTCAAGAGAGGTAGAGGTAGACCGAAAAAATATTGGAGAAAGGTGATTAGATAGGATATGGTGCAGTTGTAGCTTACCGAGGACATGACCTTAAATAGAAAGGTGTGGAGGGCACGGATTACGGTAGAAGGTTAGTAGGTAGGATTGCATCTTTACTAGTAAGTAGGTGTCTTGTTGCCTTTATTAGAAGTTGAAGGACTACTCTTGTAGTTTCTTGTTCTTTGGCTTCTGATACTATCTAGTATTTCATGTAGTTCGATTGTAGTATTATTTTGTTGTAGTGTAGTTCTGCGACTATCTGTTATTTTCGTTTATTGCCTATATCTGCCTACATCTCTTGTACATTCATTTCATCTTTTCCTGGTCATTTTTTCGTCTTGAGCCGGGGGTGATCGAAAACAACCTCTTTACTTCACCTCTAAGGTAAAAGTACGGTCTGTGTACATTCTACCATCCCTAGACTCCACTTTGTGGGAATACACAGGGAATGTTGTTGTTTTATCACACAACACCGCATGAAGGTGCTGTGTTGGGTTTCTGTTTTGGTCTCCAGTATTCTTTTCCCCCTTCCAACGACTCTTGGTGCTTCTCTAGTTAGCAAAACTTGTTGGAAGAATAGTTTGTCGATTCACAGGCTGTTTGGTTCACTTCTCGGGTTGTTCGCATCAGTAGTTGTATTTGCTTTGCTTCACAGACTTGCCTTCTCAACTCCAACTCATCTCTTTAATTATTCTGGTCACCCAACATGATTTGGAGACAAATTTGAGGCTTCACAATTTTGCTTCAGTTTGATCTATCACGGCTTGCTTCGCATGTGTCGCCTCATCAGTTCTGGCATATTCCAGCTTGTTTTCTAGTGCTAATTAAATCACCGTTTAGAAAATTTGCAGCTAACTTCCAGGTTTGTTGTAGTTGTTTACTTCTGCGACTGCTAGGTTCTGTTTGGGTGTCAATTCATTATTATTTTGGGGTAAAATCTGCTTGTTTTGGTGCTTCTTGCTCCTATCTCCCAGTTTGGGTGTCATATCGTGCACTTATGCTTTTGTTTTCTAGTCAGTCCATGCTTGTTGGCATCCTTGGTTTCGAAATCACTCTCGACTTTGTTCTTCTGTTTCTATGTTGTCTCCTACTTGTTTCCGGTTATCTGTGCTTTTGATAAGTCCGTTTGTTGTCTAAATAGTTGGAAAAATAACTATAAACAATAAGGAAGGAGGAAACAAAACAATTCTCATTTCGGCGGATGAGTTCGCAAAATTTGTTCAGTATCAGAAATTACTAAAAGCATCCACCTCGATTAGTACACTTGTTGAGCCGGGTAAAACATGTTTTATCTCCTCTTCAAACAAATGGGTAATTCATTCAGGTGTCACAGATCATGTGACAAGTAATCCTAATAGGTTTTCTAGCTTTCAGTCATACAAAGCACCATGTTCTGGCTGATGGGTCAACCTGTAGCATAGTTGGATCTGGGATTGTTAAACCAAACTCTTATGTTACCTTGTCATCTGTATTAAGTCTACCAAAGTTTGCCTTTAATTTGATTTTTGCGAGTACTTACAAGAGACCTCAATTGTTATATATCATTCTTCCCCAATTATTGTGTGTTCCGTGATCTTGCAACAAATCAAGTTATTAGTACAGGACATGTATCAGATGATCTCTATATCTTGATGAATGGGATTCTCGGCCTATTGCCTGTTGTAGTGTTGTATCTCCTTTTGAAGCACACTATCGGTTGGGACATGTCCGGTTGTGTACAAAGGGGGATACAAGTTTGTTACCTTTGTGGATGATTTTTCTAGGATGACGTGGATATACTTTTTGAAGAATCGCTCTAATATGTTATCATATTTGTGCTTTTTCTGCTAAAGTTAAGACTCATTCAATACTACTGCACGCATATTAAGGAGTGAAAATGCTAAAGAATACATGTCAGAATCATTTAGTCCTATATGAAACAACATGGGATTCTCCACCAGTCATCTTGTGTTGATACACCTTCTCAGAATGGAGTTGTTGAAAGAAAAAACGGGCATCTACTTGAGACAGCTCGAGCCCTATTGTTTCAAACAAAGGTTCCTAAACAATTTTGGGTCGATGCAGTCTCTACGGCACATGTCATCTACCATGCTTGTTAGTGATGTACCTTATAGTGTTCTTTTTCCAAACAAGTCATTATTTTCGGTGGAGCCTAAGGTGTTTGGAAGCACTTCTTATGTTCGATCTGTCCGACCGTCTCAGTTACCAAGTTGGATCCCAAAGCCTTGGAGTGTGTTTTCTTAGGCTATACTCGCCTTCAGAAAGGGTATCGTTGTTATTCTATTGAACTTGGAAAATATCTGGTGTCAACTGATGTGGTTTTTTTGGAAAGTACATCATTCTTCTATGCACCTCTATCTCTACAAGTCAGGGGGAGGAAGATGAATGGCCAATCTACCAGGTTACTAGGACTGTGACAGAATGATCAGATGATGTTGTTTCTCATACATTGCCGGTTCTTCAATTGAGCACCAATCAACTATTATGCCTGTAGCACCAGATCCATCTGCTACAAAAGACTGCCACTTGTTCAGGTTTACTCGAGGAGGTCGAAGACTACGGAAACATGTCATGATACATGTCTTGCACCAATTTCTTCGTCATCAGACCCTCCACCCGATCCTTACGCAAAGGTACACGTACTTGCAAATCCACATATTCCATTGCTAATTTTGTTTCCTATGACTACTTATCTCCTGCATCTAGATCCTTGATTGCGTCTCTCGATTCCGTTTATGTGCCTAAAACAGTGAAAGAGATTTTGAATCATCCTGGACGGTCTAAAGCAATGCTTAAGGAAATACATGCCTTAGAGGAAAATCACACTTTGGATTTAGTGAATTTACCTAGTGAAAAGAAAGCACTGGGATGTAATTGGGTCTTCATGGTCTGAGTTAATCCAGATGGCATGGCTCTATGGCGAGACATAAGGCCGGACTTGTGGCCAAAGGGTATGCTCAAACTTATGGGGTGGATTAATCAGACACCTTCTCCCCGGTTGTCAAACTCACTTTTGTCCGCTTGTTCATTTCTCTAGCTGCTTTTGAGAATTGGCCTTTGCGTCAGTTAGATATTAAGAATGCATTCATTCATGGTGATCTTCATGAAGAGGTGTATATGGAGCAACCACCCGATTTTGTTGCTCAAGGGGAGTATGGAGAGGTCTGTCATTTGAAAAAGTCCTTGAATGGCTTGAAGCAGAATCCCCGGGCTTGGTTTGAAAAACTTAGTGAGGTAATTCAGGAGTTTGGACTAAAACAGAGCAAATGTGATCATTCTGTCGTTTACAGGCAATCAACAAGTGGAACTATTATCCTTGTTGTATACGTTGATGATATTGTCATTAAGTGACTATGCAGGAATCTCTTCTCTTAAGTCATTCTTGCATACGAAGTTCCACACGAAAGACTTGGGACAATTGAAATACTTCTTGGGAGTGGAAGTAGCTAGAAGCAAGAAAAGAATTTTTCTATCTCAAAGTAAGTATATTCTTAATCTACTGGCAGAAACTGGAAAGTTAGCTGCCAAGCCTTACAGTACTCGAATGGTTCCTAATTTGCATCTTATGAAGATGACGGCAATCCATTTGATGATCCAAAGAGATACAAGAGGTTACTTGAAAAATAAAATTATCTTACCGTGACTCTCCCGGATATTGTTTTTGTAGTAAGTATGGTTAGCCCGTTCATGTCTGTGCCCACCGTTAAACATTGGGCAGCTTCGGAGCAGATCTTATGTTACTTAAAAAGAGCTCCTGGACTTGGCATACTATATAGAAATCACAAGCATTCTCGCATTGAGTGTTTTGCATATGAGGATTGCGCTAGATCCGAGATCGATAGAAGATCTACCACTGATTACTGTGTATTTGTCGGTTAAAACTTGGTATCATGAAGAAGTAAGAAACAAAATGTTTTATCTCCGTCTGGTGCAGAATCCGAATATAGAGCCATGACACAGTCAACATGTGAGATAATGTGGATCCATCTTCTTTTAACTGAAATTGGGTTTGAAGCATCTTACTCCATCAGAACTCTGGTGTGATAATCAGGCTGCACTCCATATTGCCTCAAATCTAGTATATCATGAAAGAACCGAACATATTGAAGTTAACTGCCATTTTATTCGTCAGAAGATTCAGGAGAATTTGCTTTCCACGGGCTACATGAAGACAGGAGAGCAACTAGCTGATTTGTTCACAAAGGCGTTGAATGGAACTCGAATTGATTATCTTTGTAACAAGCTGGACATGATCAATATTTATGCTCCAGCTTGAGGGGGAGTGTTACAAAATAATTAGTGAGCTGTAAATATATTTCCTTCCATATATAGGTGACTCAATTATAGGATCAGATCATTAGGATATTTTCCTTTAATTGTTTTGATTAGTTTCCTTAGCTAACATCTTATGCAAATGTATAAATACCTTGGATTCAGGAATAGAAGATAATACGATTCTTCCACAATTACAGGGGTCAATAGGTGGGAGGAGGATAATTTTCAGAGAAAGACGATAGGTTACGGGTAGTTTTGACCCTTTTCCAAAACAACAATAAAGTTTTCAGATAATTCTAACACATGATCCCCAAAAGAGCCGGGAGATGATCTGCCATCTCCGAACTCAATATTGTAAATAATTGAGGGAAGTGGATTGAGCTACTCTTGAAAACCCTACCCCAATGTCGGCTCTACCTTATATGAAAAAAGGCGGCAACGGCCTTAGGCCTCCAAATTTGAGCCTCATTTTCTTTTAGCGATAATAGATTATAGTTTTTTTCTAAAAAAAAAATATTGAATACTATTTGTAGAAAAAACAATTTTTTATATAAAAGGAAAGAATTATTAGATGAAGTTTGATATATCTGGAGTATTATGTCTCAAGAAAGCTAAAATGCATTAGTTATATTATCAATTAGAAAAAAATTATTAGGAGAAATCGGTTATAAAAAAATTATCAATAACTTTACATCTCAAGAAATTTAAAAAGTAGACTTTGTAAATTATTAGTTTAAAAAATAAATAAATTAAGGCCTCTATTCGATTTTGGCCTTCGGCCACTAATGTGTTTGAGCCGTCCCTGCCCTACCCCTAATACATAGTTCAAAAACACTCTTAGGAAAAGTTATAGTTACTTTACACAATTCAAATAAGTAAAGATTTATATAAATAATCTTACCAGGGGCGGACCTACATAGGTTCAAGTGGGTTCGTCGAAAAATTACACTATATATATGTATATATAATCAGTTTTTAAAAATTTACACACTATATATTAAAATTTGAACCCACTTTAACAAGTACAAGCTGCAGCCCAGCGGCAAAGTGGGATCAAGTTTTATTATAGTCGACTCCCAAGTCCCGAGTTCGAAGCCCACCTTCAACACTCCTTTTCTTTTAAACAATTAAAGCACCAGCAGTAACTTAGCTTTTCTTTCAAACACCAGCAGTAAAGCCTATTCTCTTGTTGCTCAATTTTTTTTTTATAATAGTCCCGACTCCCAAGACTCGAGTTCGAACCCTACCCTTCTTTGTATATTTATTTTTCATATATTGAACCCACTTGGTAAAAATTCTGGCTCCACCACTGAATCTTACTCGATTTAAAATTCCTAAATATTAGTTTCTACATAGTTCAACAAGGAAAGTATTAATAACTAAAGCTTTAGTTAATTTCAAAGTCCTAAATGTTAAAATTTTAATTATATGACAATTTGTCATGTGTGAAATCTATTTTTAAAGGATAAAAAGTGACCAATATTTCGCATTGGGGTTTCATGCTTTATAATAGTATAGACTAGGCTATGACAATAGATGTGGTAACTAAAAGGATGTCAACAAGCTATCCTCAGGTTTTATTAGCAAGGCCTGAGAAGACTTTTAGCCTACAACAGACACATTCATTCAAACAACTTAACAGCAGGTCTTTCACAGCAGCGATTTAGAACTGAAAACTGAATGTGCAGTTCTTGAACCATAAAACAGACACAAATTCAAGCAATGAAGTTCACATACCAGTTGATGGTGGCTTTAGTTCTCCAGCAGCATACTTTCCCATAACACCACCACACCTACATACATGAATCACTTTGCTACATCAATAGCATGATAATGTAGCTCTAACTTCCTATTATTCAACGATCTCTAACTGTCTATAAATTAGTCTAAGAACATAACTTAATGAGAAAATTCAGGTCAATAAAATGATATAAAGTTCTTTAACTTGAGAAGCACCAAAAACAGATTAAACAAAGTTGGCATCGGGACAAGGATAAAATAAATAATGGACCAAACAGCAGAAGCAAGCCTCGTGGTTGTGGTGCTATACATATGTACTATCCATGAAAGCTTTCCAGTATGAGCACAAGCATAAAATGGACTTGTATTTCAGTATGACAGACCCAGGGATAAGTAGAAGTTATAAAGAAAGTTATTCAAAAACAAGAAAGCTTCAGAAAGCATGTCATGTGGGACTTTGGAGATAATCCTCATGCACTAGCTAGTATAGACAAATAAATAGACCAACCTTGGGAAGTCTCATTGATTAAAGGGGAGAAACAGAGCTCTTCCTTCTCTGTGGAAGAGTTATTACGGAAGTTTTTCAAATAAATATTGGTCTGAAACTACGAGTATTGATAGAAAAATTGGAAATATTTTCAAGAAATGAAGACAGAAGATTCTGCTGAACAAGAAGACCAGTTGTGGACAGGACAGTGCAAAGAGATTTGGGACCGTGGTTCAAGATTTAAGAGGACATTATAGCAGCCTATTAGCAACTGTGAGTGCATTACAGAACCTGAGTTACTGTTGTACTAATGTAGACAGACGCACTGTATATAATTACTGTGGCACGTTGATTTACTGTAGCAGAATTACTTTAGTTACGGCTTCAGCAACAAGATCGATTAAATGGCCAGCTCTGACTCTTAAAGGAGACTGCTGCCACATGAAATCAGGTAACTACATTATATTTTTTCGTAAAAGGATCAAACTTACTGTTAAACTATTGCAAATAGAGAACCTTTACCTTCCGTTATCTTTTGGAATAAAAAAGTCCTAGCCGTTATTTTATTGGCTCACAATTGCCCTCCTCACTAACAGACTCCCAGCTTAAAAAAAATAAGTTTTTTTGCTGAAATGGATGCTCATTTGGGCAGATTTCTCAAATTTAATTTTCTTTTCTTCCTTTCTCTGTCTCTTCTTTTTCATTCTTTCTTCTAATTCATTCTTCCTACTTTCCTACTTTCCTACTTCCCTTCCTGCAAGAGAGTCCAAGCTAGAAATGGCTTCCGTCTCTTCACAAGCAATATCTTTTACTTTAGAGTGAAGTATCAAAAGCACACCTAAACTGTCCTTTTTTTTGAGTTTCATACCTAAACTATTGGAAGTGTGAGTTTCATACCTAAACTATCACTCATTAGTTTGAGAAACACACCTCAACTAATAATTGATGGTGTGTGTACTATACACTCTCTTTTATTTAAAAAATCCTGCCCCGTGGCACTCCGTGTGAAAAAAAATTCTACCTTGGCAAAAATTAAATAAATTATTAGTATTAGGTTAAAAATTAAATATTCGCCGTGTTGAAAAATGATGAAGAAGAAGGGGAGAGTTTAGGATAAAATCAATTGAAAAATTAAAAAAAATAACGTATCAGCTAAAAAAAATATCACGTCATCAGAATATTGAATGGCCAGACGCGCCGAAATGTGTTTGTATACAAACACTTGGTCATAGTTGAACTTGAGAAGAAGGCAAATGGGTTTTTGTTGATGAACTTGGAATGTTTTTGGATGGTTCTTTTTTGAGAATTTCGTAAATAGCGTTATGTCAGTTGCTCAGTTGGACAACCAACATATTTGAGGGCAAGTCTGCCCCATGAAGGTGGGGACATTCTTTATACCAAAAGATAACAGAGGGTAAAAGTGCTATATTTTCAATAGTTTAAAGGTAATTTTGGTCTTTTATTCTTTTCTCATGAAACACAACTACAAAATATTCTCAATTTCATGAAAAGATGTTGGGAGGAGAAAACTCATAATTTCACATCTAGGAACTGGTACATCTGGAGTTCGACAATAGAACATGAAAAACCATCCCAACAACCTTCTCTCATTCTAAATTCTAATAATAATCTACATGTACTATTTTGTACTTTCTGTTGAATGTAGTCATTTTTTTTGTATGACAGTAGTGTTTGGGTTAGCTTACGCGTTGAATGTGGTCATTTTTGATCTTGTCTAATCTTATATGAGCACACATCTATCCTAACATCCGCATTTTTGCGGCACTCATCTTGGGTCTATTCTGGACTTTGGAGGACCAATATTCATTCCCATACAACATCACTGGTCTTACAACCAGTCTAGAAACCTTGCCTTTCCCTTGGGTGAGTGTCATTCTATCACATAACACTCCAGCAGTAGTACTCCATTTCAATCATGCTATTGTGATTCTCTGTGTAACATCTTCATTTATCATACCATTCTCCTAGACAGCGGCCTACATATCTGAATTGTTTGCATTTAGGCCCACAATCCCATCAAATCTCACCTCAACTTCACTCTTCTTATCCTGGCTAAATTATTTTTTACAACGTGGTGTCTGGGTCAGCTTGCGCGCACTTTGACAAATTCCACGGGGTACCTGCTATCTCTCATCAGCACAGGTACCGGGTAACTTTATCCATCAAGGCTTGCACAAATGAGAAGAAATCACGTAGTGTTTCTTCCACTGTTGGGATATGAACTTAAGACCTCATGATTCTCAATCCACTTCATTGACCACTAGACTACAACCTTGGGCGCCTTATGCCAGCTAAACTTGCAGTGTGTATATTCAGTCTTCTTCTAAAATTCTACTTATCCTAGAACTCTTACTCTAGAGTGCTTCTCTATAGTTCAAGCTTTTGATTGACAACATCACTAGTTTTGTCAATTTGTGTAATATCATATGCAAAAGCTTACACCATGACACATCATCCCATATAATGTTAGTTAGCTCATCCATAACTTGGGTCAACAAGTATGGGCCTAATGTCTTCACAAAAAGCTTCTAGAGAAAGTGTAAGCATGCAACACTAGAAATAATAAGAATAGGGAAGTTATATGAGGTTTTAACTATTGTTAATGATTAGTCCTTCATCTTGATGAAATTGAAATATATTGAAAAAGTTAATGTGTATGTAGACACACTGCACACTTACCAACGGAAGTAATCACTTCTAATCCCTAGAGGGGCAGCGAGCAGTATATCAGTAATCCATGGAGACAATGGCCTCAGCGTTTTCCTCTCATGATGCACTGAAGGCATACTAGGTTCACTATCAGCAGATTTACTTGTTGAAGCATGGATTCCTCGGCTGCTTCTATCTGCTTCGCTACTCTGTTGCACAACTTTGTAGATCGGGCGGTTGTAATGGGTCAAAATTCGTAGAATCTCTCCACATGCAAGAGCCCACTGTTCTGAATATTCCTTCTGCATTTAAGAGCAAAGAATTAGTATGAAAGACTCCTCTATGGCAAGAACTAGAATGATTGCTAGAAAGACCATTGTATTCACATGGCTCAATTACTCAAATTGATACTTCAGGATTCTGAATACCTCACTGCTTGGGCAAACCAATGATATAAAAGAAGCGAAAGGTGGACAACTTTTATCATAGTCCAATGTGCCATCGATGATGCATGAAATAATTGGAAGAATTACAGCATGCCCATGCTCTGGGTGGTGAAGAACAAAAGTTGCTGGAAATCAAAAGCAATTAATCAAAAGACAGATAAAATCAATCAACCTCATAATAGATGGGAGGAATAATCTTAATGATGAGCTTAAATCGTGGTTATCATCTGGATTAAGGATTATGATACCTAAAACATCATCAAAAAGTCGGTTTTCCTTGGATGGATACCGGTTCCGTATCAGCTGCCGAGAAAATACACATTATGTTAGTTTCCGGAATATTGAAAAGATTCAACTAGGTAGAAAAAATTATGAAGAAAGAGAGAGTTGTTGGGAGGATAGTTTCTGATGTAACTACATACCTCAGCTATATCTTCAGGAAATTGTTCTGATGTGAACTGACCAAAGTACTCAACATAGGCAGTAATTTGAGCCTACAAAGAGAATGAAGAAGGTTGTTATGACTAAAGATACAAATATCAGAAGATAGAAAACAAAAGGAAAAACAAATATCCTTCTTTAGACATTTAAATGTTAAAGAAGATAATGCAATAACCACATCTATGACCTATTCAAATCTAAACCAAAAAAAATGCAAGGTCATAATGCAATGAGAAGGAGAGATACAATTCTCTGAGGGATTTATCATTAAATTTAACAGTGGTTTAATCCCCTGGCTGTACACCCTTCAGGAGGAAGGACCTCTCAGGCGATGGCCCTTTTTCCATCTGCCACCTCTCAGCAAGTGTGTACCTTTCTCTTTTGGTCTCACCCTTATTGGTCAGGCAGTGCATATTTTATAGAATGATTTGTTTCTCTCTCATGTTATTCCTGGCAGATATTACGCAGTAAAGACACCCTCAAAAGCAACTTGTTACTTGTCTGCTCTATTGGTGCATTACATACAATACTAATCCTATTTAAAAGTGCACCCCTTTATACCAATTAAGAAGTAGGGGGTGTAGTTCCACTCACTCTTAGACACAAAACAGTAACATCACCAACTTGCTGGACATACGAGGAGAATTAATAATCAAATGAAGACTGATAACAAGCTTTCAAGAATATCTGGAGTATATGTTGAATACACCACGTATAAATTGTTAATGGCAATATCGGGCTTCCTTAGCCATACCATCCTAGGTCTCAGTTAGTAAGATCTAATAAATGAGAAGATGGAAAGCAATCAAGAGAAACATAAAAGAGACGGTTAAATCTCAGTAATTAGATCCTCCCAGAAAATAAGAAAAAATCACACAGTACTGCAGCATGCACCTTGAATTGCCTGCATCATGCCCTATCTAATCAGATCAGACTTTCTCCTTATTATCATTTGTGGAACTACTAACTTCAATGTGCTCTCCTTCTGATATAAATAAATGACACCCTTTCACTGTTTCCCGAACTTGTGATTAGACAATAAAGTACAAAGGACTAGACCACCCCCGTTGACACCTAAATGCAGAAGATACCTTTTATGAAACTGGTAACTTTGTGTATTTCTCTAAATGATAAAAATCAAACCAGTAAATAGGTTGTACTGAGACCATATATACAGCAAAAAGACTCTTAAGAAACTGAAGCTATTCTAATCTTCTAGATGGAATCTAGTATATCTAGAATTTCTAGAGTTTCTCCTGAGTAAGACTGTCTACAGCAGAAACAAAAGAGCAAGATACAATTCATTTTGATCTGCTGAACAGAGTTGCTCCTATTCTCAAAACATCTGGAATTCCCTTCTTTCCATATTGTCCACCATATAGAAGCTTGTACAATTCCCCATCTTCCTCTGTCTCTAGCCTCACATCCTGCTTCTTCCTAACTTGCTAATGTTGCAGAAATCTTGCCAGGCATTATCCATGTGATGCCTCTGAGAGCCAAGAACATCCTCCATAGACCTGTTGGAATAGGTGTTTTTACTATCTCTGCAGTTTCCCCACATAAACAACATCTGGGGTAGATAGTAATCCCTCTTTTCATCAAGTTGTCCCGAGTAAGAACTGCTTCTCTTGCCAGAAGCCAGACAAAAAAAGAAACCTTATATGGTATCTTAGTCTTCCAAATGTGCTTTTAAGGCTACTCTTCAATCTGATGGTTGGCTTGGTTCAGATCTCTATAAAGCTACATTCACTTTATAAGCATCACTATTGTGTCCATTCCACCCGAATCTATTAACCCCTTCCTGTAAACCACCAAAAGTTCCCAACAAACTGTAAAAGGAAGTCACCCTACTCAGCTCGCATTCTTCTGCAAGTAATACCCCATCCCTGGTATGACCACAGTTCTGCCACTATATTGTGTTGGTGAAGAACTAGATGTAAATGTCAGGGAACTTCTTTATAGACTTTCAGTCCCAAGCCATATCCTTCCAAAATCAGTTTTGCTCCCATATGCAACTTTCATGGACAATTTGTTCTTCGGCACTGGCCAAAGGGCCCTGATAGATCTCCATAAACTGACCCATAAGGTGTATTTATCTCCATAGTCATCCACTTGTGTTCTTCCTCATATTTTTCTTTGATGACATTTCCCCATAACATATGATCTTCTTGTGTGTATCTCAAGAGCCATTTCATTTTTAAAACCATGTAATGGAACTTCAGGTCTCAGATTCCCAGTCCCCCCTTCTTTTTGCTCATTGTTAGGGGGTTCAACTTAACCAAATGGAAATCTTTCTTCTCCTTATTTCCTTGCCACAAAAAGGATCTTCTAATGTTGTCTAATCTTTTGATAACACTAGTTGGGATTGGAAATAGAGTCATCATGTACGAGGAGAGGGCATCTAACACACAGTTGATGAGTATGACTCTTCCTCCCAATGACAAATATGAATAGTTTCTACTCACACTTCTCTATGACACCTGTTAAGATATGGCACCTGGGCCTAACTCAACCCCGAAAGCTAGCTCATGAGGGGAGGATAGCTCAAGTCCATATAAGCAGACCGTCAGTCCATAACCAATGTGGGACTTTCACCCACTCTAACACCCCCTTCACGCCCAGGGCTCAACTGGAGCGTAGACCTGGAGCCCAAACGGGAATGGACCCGGCTCTGATACCATGTTTATATATGGCACCTCGGCCTAACTCAACCCCAAAAGCTAGCTCATGAGGGGAGGATTGCCTAAGTCCATATAAGCAGACCATCCGTCCATTCCCCAACCAATGCGGTACTTTTAACCCACTCTGACACCCCCCTTCACGCCCAGGCCAAACTGGAGCGTGGACCAGGAGCCCAAACGGAGATGGACTTGGCTCTAGTACCATGTGAGAAATATAGGAGAAAAATATTATTGAATTGTGTATCTACATCATTACACTGAGACCATATTTATAGACATTACACTACAATCCTTTTCCAAATAGAACACTACATTACAATCCTTCCCCTAGTAGGATTCTCTATACTATTCATGTTCCTACTCCTATTCTAACAACACCATTCTAGATTTTCTTGGATTTTGATTTTTCCCTTAAGGATATGCCAAGATATACAGTTGGTAAAGATCCTACTTCTCCGCCCAATATTGATGCTAGGAACTTTATATCAGTGACTTCACTAATTAGATATAGTGAGCTCTTCCACCCATTGATGCGAAGACCAGACTCACATTTAAACAGAACCAAAATCACCCTCAGATACTTGAATTGTTCCATATTTGCATCAGAAAAAATAAGTGTCATTTGCATACTGTAAATGTGTGATCTCCATGCTACTATTGTCCCTCTTATCCATTTCAAAGCCATTAATCCATCCAATGTGCTCAGCAGTTTTCACCATATTGTTTAAACCCTCCATGGCCAAAATGAACAAGAAGGGGGACAAAGGATCACATTGTCTTAGCCCTATTTATCGTTGAAAAAACCAGTCGGAGAGCCATCGATAAAGACTCAAAAGCATACTGTTGAAATACATTGCCTGAACCAATTGATCCATTTGCATCCAAAGCCCATCCTCTGCAAGATCTCCGGTAGAAACACCCAACTGACATGATCATACGCCTTTTCTATATCAAGAAGCTTGCACAAAATATTGTTTGAGTCTTGAGTCAACAGCTTTATTAGCCACTAAAACAACATCCATAATTTGCCTCCCCTTGATAAAAGCCATTTGTTTAGAATCCACCAATTTTGGCATCACCTTTTCTAGTCTCTCAGTCAGTACCTTTAGAAACTTTTATAGATGCTACCTATCAAACTGATAAGTCTTAAGTCTCTTAATTCCTTAGCTCATTTCTTTTTTGGGATTAGAGCTATAAAAGTTGCATCAAAGCTCTTTTCAAATACCTTCTGTTCTGAAAACTCATGAATGTAGCCATGATGTCTTGTTTCATTATCTCCCTACCGTTGAGGATGAAGTCCATAGTGAAGCCATCAGGTCATGGGGCTTTGTCTTTTGCACACCACTTTAGGCACTGCAAAAACCTCTTGTTCTTCAACACTAGATTGCAAAGCCTCTTCTCTTGCTCTGAAATAGTAGGGCAATTGACTAAATTGTAAACAGATCTCCAGCTCTCCGTTTCTGTATGTATATAACTTCTGATAAAAATCAATAATCTCCTTTCTAATTCGTATTGGATCTTCAGTTGTTAACAACTCCTTGAATCATCAGCTGATCTATGTTTATTGTATCTCTTGTGAGCATGTCATTTTGTGAAAAAAGTTGGTGTTCATATCTCCTTTTAGCCATGAACTCTGCCTCCAAGAAATTTCTTCATTTTTGATAAATTCCTCATACTCCATAAACAGTACAGCTTCCCTCACTTTCTCCTCCTCATTCAGAGGGATAATGGACTGTTAGCCCTGATAATTGCCCAAGTAAGAGGAGCAGAGAAATGGAAAGTAATGTCAGGGAACTTGCGTATGCGTGTAATGTTAGAGCTACCCATGGGACTCAACTTCTAATTAAAGGACTTATGTTATGATTCAGCTGAGTTGTGGCTCTTAGTTAGGCTGTGTAAATAGTTTAGTATGTTGTTTTATGTTTCTTAGATAGCTAGCTTGTGATGAACTAGACTATGGTGTTGTAAAGATCTACCGGTAATTAATAAAAGAATGTTAGTTACCAAAAGAACTCTGAGAGTTGAGGTGTCCTTGGTAACTTTTACTCCACTCCTTAAGCTTTGTTTTGAGGGCTTTGAATTTGTAATCCATGATATAGTCTGGCTTCCCTGAGGGATGAAAAGAGCTCCGGGTGAAACCTTCTGTCCCCGACCACCACATTTCTACCTTGAAATAAGATTTATTATGTGCCAATGTTCCACATTGCAAAGCTATTGGATTGTGATCTAAAAGCAGTCTTTGCATTAGGATTTGCTTACTGTTGCTGAATTTGTCATCCCATTCCTCAAAATAAGGATTCTATCAAATCCTAGATGTGGTAAGGTGGTTATCCCCATTAAACCATGTGTAGGTTCCCCCTTCCAAGTTAAGATCAATCAACTTCATGTCTTCTATAAAGTCGGAAAACTCTACCATATTTCTGGATCTTCTTTTGCAATTCCTTCTCTCTGTGGGGTATCTAATTGTATGAAAATCCCCACAGACAGCCCAAGCTCCTTCCATCAAACCCCTGACTGCACTAATTTCATCTCAAACTATTCTTCTTTCAATGCCACAGTTGGGGGCATATACTCTTGTTATATGACATGAGTATTCTTGAAGTAGTGCTTCAAATTTGCAAGTAATAATATAAGCTCCAATTTCTAGAATCTCCCCTTTCCACACTCTAATGTCCCACAACAATAAAATTCCCCCTCTTGAAACACTAGCCTCCAGACGTGCATACATGACCCATCTACCTCTCACCATATTTGATTAACCATCTCCTTTATTTCCATTCCAATTTGGTTTCTTGGAGGCAGATGATGTCTGCATTCCAATTCATAACCAAACTCTTCACTAATCTTCTATTATCCCTCTCATTCAGCCCCCATACATTCCATGAAACTAGTTTGAAATTCATGGGTCATCTGATGTCAAACTCCTTCCCCTGCCCCCGCTACAAATGTCCTTAAATTTCACGTCAAAAGATACTAGGCTTTTTAGTTCCTGCGCACCTTTGAATCTAGTTTTCTTAAATTCCTGCTCCATCTTCCTCGCTTGTCTACGACTATTTATTTGCCTCAAAAGTTCCAATGCCGCCTCCTCCTCATGTCCATGAAAATCCACCCCAATCATTTTGCTCAACTTGATTAAATTTTGATGAACCCAAATTGTTGCATCCATTTCTTTAACAAGAGTCGCAGATTGTGATTGCATGTGAAGTGGCTCCACATCTTCCACTACCTAACTCCCTTCCTCTGGTTAAAGCAATTCCGCTTAGAATCGCCACTGGAGTTTCATAGTCTCCCAAAGCCAAATTGGCCTCCCCCTTATTATTACTTTGTAACTCTGTTCCCAATTCTTTGTCTCGGATTTCCAGAGTCGCCATAGTTTCGCAATTCCAAACTGCTTCGGCGTATGAGAGTGATTTTGTGGTCCTCTAGTGATTTGCATGTATCTCTATCTATAGAGGAGGGTCGCAAAAATCCAAATCTTTTATGACAAGGTCTAATTTTATTTCTCCTACTTGACTGCCTTGCAATTTCTTGAAAATCAAAAGAGTGGGTCAGGCCCAACTGATTTTTTTGTCCAAACTGAAAGCCCACTTTATTTCTGACGCCCAAATCTTCATTCAGAGTTTGATTTTCTTAACTTTAACATTTATGCGCCTCTCACGTATGCACTTATTAAACTCAGCTCCAGTTATCTATGTACCCACGTAGACAATAACTTGTATTGACGTGAAATTTATCAATATAGTATTAGGTTTCTCAGATATAGATATGCAACCTCAAATACCCTGTGGTTTTAAGGTTTCCTCTTCTCTGATCATCTTTCTCCTTCTCACAGTTTTCGAAATGTCACACCAAATCGACAATTTGAAAATATAGTCGTCGCTTTCCACCTCCATATCTCATGGCACTTCTGTTCCATCACCTCTAACATTAATCCGAGCCCAACGCGGATGGGTTTTGAGCGTGGTTTCCTCCTCTGTTTCAATCCATCCCCCATACATCTCGTTGATATGCTTGAAGGTGGTTTGCGACCACATGTTCAGAGGCAAAGCATAAATACGAAATCCATACCTAGCTTCTTGCTACCTCTTCTGGCCAGCATCCCCCAGGGTGACCACCATTCTAGTGTCAGTTTGGATTTCTTCCACCTCCATTCTAGATAGAAGCTCAAAAAGAAATTGGGAATCGTTCATTACGAATACATTGATTCCGTGAGAAGAATTCCAAACACTGCAAACCCATCTCCTTGTGTCATTCAGAGTTGGTGTTTCTTGGCTTGAGACCAAAAATTTCCCTAGAATACATCTGCCGAGCACATCGTCTTCTGAAACTAAAAACTTCCCGGGGAGGTGATTCTGCCGTTGGTGATCTGTGGTGTCAAATATTTTGTAGCTTTTGTCGACCATTTGTTGCTTCTGATGGCTTCAGCAAAAGAAGATTTGGTCTGATGTTGTCTGATAATTGTTGCTTTCTCACCCCTTTCTGGAACCCAATGAACTTTAAGAAGATTTGGTCTGATGTTGTCTGATAATTGTTGCTTTCTCACCCCTTTCTGGAACCCAATGAACTTTGTAATTTTATGTGTTATTGTTGTTCATCGTCATCCAGCATTTAATGTAATCACACGAGTTGCAATCACCGATTTGTTTCCCCCTTGTACGGCCATAAAACCGATATACCTACCATGCTCAATGTATTTAAGAGTGCAAAAGAATTCAGCAGAGTGGTCCCTTGTTTTCCATCTCCTGAGTGGCATTCTTTGCTCCTTCGAGACTTCAATAAATACATGAACTAGCCATACGAATTCACATATCGCTAGGGACTTGGTGAATATGCCTTCAAGTTGATCACTTGACTGCAAAAGAACCTTGTGACGATGTCTCCTGAGAGTGCCTTCTCTGACAAAATGACAATCAATCTCTATGTGTTTGGTTATCTCTTGAAATACTGGATTCAGTGCAATTTCATTATCGCATACAAGTTCCATTTTTTTTATCTCCACAAATTTCAACTCCTTTAGTAGTTGCTTAATCCATATGAATTCCCATATCGCCACGGCCATACCCTGATATTCTGCTTTGTACTAGATCTAGCAATCATATTTTGTTTCCTACTTTATCAAGACACCAAATCTTCCCCAACTAGAAAACAATATCCAGAAGTGGATCATGTGTCAGAGGGTGACCCTGCCCGGTCTGCATCTGAGTATCCAACAATTTTCTCATGTCCTTGATCTTCGTAAAATAGTGTTTTACCTGGAACAAATTTTATGTATCGAATGATATGAATAACTACATTCCCAGTGACTGAGAATCCAAGAACTGACTTACAACACTAACTTGAGAAGAAATGTCAGGCTACCCGCCTCCTATATCTCTAGGATTACTAAGAGGTTCCCATTGGCCTGTTGTGAGATATGCGTCATAGGCCAACAACCAAATAAAACAGTTAACAGGGGCTTTAGGCTTCTAGAATTGTTTCGGCCAACTGGAACCCCCCCCCTCTTCCTATTGAGAAGCCTTTTTAACTTGTTCATTGGAAGACACCATCTCCAAATCTTTCAAAGGGAGAAGAAACCTGGAAACTTCCCAAGCAAAACAACTTCTTCTTAATTAGATGCCTCGAGTGTTACCAATCCAGCATTGTTAGACAAGAAAACCTACCGAAAGTGTAAAACAATAAAGATCATGATACTTAGCCTTAATGGGTGAATTCTTCAACCAAGTATCCTGCCAAAATCTTGTTTACATGCCATTGCCTAACTTGATTTTTGTATTGGCTTCAAAGGTGGGCCATAAGTTGTAGATATGTTTCCAAAGACCTTGCCCATAAGGAGGGGAGACCACAGAACCTATGAACCAGGGACTTTGATTCCCATACTTGCTGGAAATTACCCACGTAAACTTTTGTCTTCCTTTTCGTACCTCCATAGCCACTTCATAAGAAAACTATTATTGTGTATCCGCAGATTTGTTATGTCAAGCCCATCCCTTGTTTCTCCACAACTACCTTATCCCACTTCAAAAAATGAATAGACCTCCTACCTTTGTTCCCATCCAGTTAAAAGTTTCTCAGGATTGTATCTAGCTTTTTTCTCACACTTGTAGGCATAGGAAATAGAGATATGAGATCAGTGAGTAGCGAGTCAAGGACACTATTAATGAGAATCAGCTACCAGATATTGTCTTTTCCAAGTAGCGAGCCTCATGTGGCACCTCTCTTCTATTTTTTACCACACTTGTTTTGATTGTATCTCACTCGTAAAGGCATACCCAGATAATAGATAATTCCCCAATTTGACATCCTAGAACCTCCCCTAACCTATCAATATCTTGAAAGTTGAACTTCACTGACAGCATACACAGAACTTTTTTCCAGATTTATCTCGAGTCCCAACACTACTTTAAACAATAGTAAGATAGCCCTTAAGTATCTTATTTGTGATTCTTCAACTCCACAAAACAAAAGAGTGTCATCTTCGTAAAGAAGAGAAATTTCAACCCCGATGTTCCTTGAAGTGCCTGGCCAGAATCCTTTGATCCATCCTAGAGATATAGATATGGGAAGCATTGAACTTAACCCCTCCATTACCAAGATAAAGAGAAAGGGAGACTGGGGATCCCCTTGTCTTAAACCCCTAGAAGTCGGGAAGAAACCTTATGGTGACCCATTGATGATGACTGAGAATCTGACAAAAGAAATTCAGCTTTCAGTCCAACCAATCCACTTATCCCCAAACCCCAGTCTCTAAGCAGCCTGAGAAGATAAAGTCAATTACATAATCAAAAGCCTTCTCGATGTCAAGTTTGTACAAAAGCCTTGCCTTTTCCTGTCTTCTTAGACTGTCAAGACATTCATTTGATATAAGCACTGCATCTGCGATTTGTCTCGCTTTAATGAAAGTCATCTAAGAGTCCGCAACTAATGTGTTCATCGCCCTCTTTAGTCTCTCAACTAACATCTTGGAAATGATTTTATAGAAGCTCTCACTAAGCTATGTTACCAGTTTCAAGAAAGAAAAAAAAAAGCTCTCACTAAGCTGATTGGCCTGAAGTCTTTCATATCCAAAGCACCTACCTTTTCAGGGATGAGAGCAATGAAAGAAGCATTAAAGCTTTTTTCAAATTTTCCTCTCTGATAGGAGGAGTTTACCGCGGCCAAAATGTCATTTTATTGCCATTGAACAACAGTGTTTATAGAATGGCGTGTTGAATCCATCTAGACTAGGGGCCTTTTCCCATTGTAAAGAAAGGTCTTGGGCCAAACTCACACCCCAAAAGCTAGCTCAATGGGAGGAGGATTGCCCAATCCTTATAAGGAGACCAATTACCCATTCCATATCCGATGTGGGACATTTAACACTCCCCCGCACGCCCAGACCTAGTTAACTGGAGCGTGAACAATATAATATGAGGGCCCAACATCGGTGAACAAAGAATTGGATTGGGTCTGGCTCTGATACCATGTAAAGAAAGATCTTGGGCCTAACTCACACCCC
The DNA here is from genome assembly GCA_003996215.1 of Jaltomata sinuosa. NCBI lineage: Eukaryota > Viridiplantae > Streptophyta > Magnoliopsida > Solanales > Solanaceae > Jaltomata > Jaltomata sinuosa. Next base: position 115,014 of record QJPP01002630.1, read on the forward strand.
AAAGCTAGCTCAAAGGGAGGAGGATTGCCCAAGCCTTATAAGGAGACCAACTACCCATTCCATATCCGATGTGGACATTTAACAACAACTTCTAATAGTTTCTTCCACTTCAACAACAGAAAAGGGCCTCTATAGCTATTATGCATCCTCAATTGATAATCTAGGACAATCTGATATAAAAATCGACCTCCATTCCTTATTTTCTTTGTACAAGTTGGTATAGAAATTGATAACTTTCCCTTCTATTCTTTTTTGATCCTCAATCTGTTCACCATTCATTGGCCTCCATCCTCATTTTCAGCATCTCCTTTGCACATAAATATTTCCGCAACTTACATAGTTGGGTTTTGACATTTGGTGAAATGGGAAAGATGGAAATTAAATATGTGAGGATAGTAAGACACATATGTACCAACGCCAATCTATATTAGAAAGAATGTTCGTCTCGCATCTCATGGACAGATAATGTTTCTACCAAGTCGCCACCTTTATTTCAAACGTTTGAATCGATTTTTATAACTACTCACCTACTTAAATTTTCTTATGTTTTGCTTAATTTTTAATATAAAATGATCAGTCAATATCACACTTCTTATGGGGTTAAAAAAAGAAGAGAAATCAAGCAAGAAGTGTGAAAAGGAAAAGAGCTCAGCACTGTTGCACTAGTGATTCGCAATAGCTACACCAGAAATATAAAAGGAAACATCCAGAGATTTAGCCAAACCAATATCGTTGCAGTTGCACCAGTATTTACATAGGAAATGGCCAGAAAACCAACGCAGATACACTGTTAACGATAACAATGTGCCAGAGGTCGATCAGAAAAGAGGTTTCTAAGCCGGGATTGAAAGGTCTCCTTACTTTGATGAGATTCTCGGGAGACTCATCAAACGAGCAAAGCAATTGTATTAGGCACTTTTGAAGAGCATATTATAAGAGAAAATAAAGGAGAGACGCACTACTAGAACAAGAAAGGAGGACGAAAAACATTCAACCTTGTTGTGTACATGGTTGTTCTTTCCACTCATCATTCCTTTGGATTTTAATGATGAACACTTATATTCTGTTGGTGCTTTTGTTTCAATGTTTCTTGCATGAAATAAACACGGTTAATTATGGTTAGATGAATCCAAAACTCGTTTAATGTGATATTTTTATTTTGAATGATTTCAAACCTTTTAATGCAGTTCAGCTTGTCAAGATTTTAGACAAGGTGGAGTGACTTCCGTGGTCGACAATATGAGGAAAGCGAGCCTGAGATGGTTCGGGCTTATGTAAAGAAAAGATGCACAAATGCCCCGTGAGGAGGATTGAGAGGTTGTCCATGGTAGGTTCGAGGAGAGGTAGAGATAGGTCGAAGAAATATTAGGGAGAGAAGATTAGACAAGACATGGCGCACATGTAGCTTACCGAGGACATGACCCTAGATAAGAGGATATGAAGGTCGAGATTAGGGTAGAAGGTTAGTAGGTAATCAAGCATTGTCTAGTTTTCCTTGTCAGTATTATCATTATTACTCTCCTATTACCTTATTTTTCGATTTTTATCCTTACCTGTTGTTTCCTTTGCTTGGGTTATCGTATTATTTGTTGTTGTTAATGTTGTTGTTAGTGTTCTTTTCTCTATTATTTTTATCATGGCTTCTTCACTACTATATTCCCTTTCATACCTGCTTTGAAATATTTTACGTGAGTCGAGGGTCTATCGGAAACAGTCTCTCTACCTTCTCAAAGTAGGGGTAAGGTCTGTATACACACCACCCTCTTAGACCTAACTAGTGGATCACACTGGGTATGATGTTGTTGTCAGCTTGTCAAGATTTTCACATTGTTCTCGAACACTATTTTTAACATAATTGCAATATTATGATTTTTTTAGTTGATTTCAAAATTTCCTTTTTGTTAAATTTTAGACTGTTTTTGTCTTGAGCAGGGGGTCTATCGGAAACAGCCTCTCTACCTCACTTCTGATGTAATGGTATGGACTGCGTACAC
>QJPP01002631.1:0-34946 GCA_003996215.1 Jaltomata sinuosa
CAAGTCCATGAGCCATGGATGGTTCCATAAGTCGTGGAAGAGACTCGTGACTCCAGTCCTGCAGACCATCCTCAGGTCTGAGAACCACGAGTTAGTTTCACGATTCGTGGATGTTTCCATGGGTCATAGAACCAACCCGTGGAAATCATACAAAGAGTGGTCAATTTCCCTGAAACCACGAGTTGGTTCCATGACTCATAGAAGTTTCTATGGGCCATCCTGTTAGTTCATGAAAAGTTATCCGCAGCTTGGAATTTCAACTCAGGAACCACGACTCCCATCCACGAGCCATGGTTACTTCTATAGTTTGTCAAAAGGACCCGTGGAACCTGAAGCCGAGTCTTAAAACAACTTTTTCTTAATTAAGTCCCAGGGGTATTTCTATAATTACCCACCCTTTTAACTCCTAAGTGAGGTTGTTTTGACCATTTTTAGTAGGGTTTTATTCCCTAATAGCCTAAACTCTTCTCATTCTAAGCAATTCTATTCCCAAAGGAGAAAGAACTCCTTCAAGCTCCAAGTCTGAAGCTCCAAGTTCAAGCCTCTATTTCTTTTCATCTTTGATCAAGAAAGCTTCAATAAGGTATGTGGGTAATCAATAAGGGATTCCTTCACCCTTATACCCAAAACTCATGATTTCTACTTTGATTTATGAATTTATGAAATTAGAGTTGTTACCCAATTTGGGGAAAACTTATGGGTTCAGTTTTAAAGCTTCAATTTATGGTGTGTCATTGCTTATCTATGTTTTAAATTGAGGTTTCTTAATTGATTTCAAAAACCCATGCATTAAAGATAATTTCTAGCATGATTCCATTGAATTGCATGATTTCAAGTACAAATTAGCATATTTTGATAACATGACCTTATGTATTATGAAATTGCATGCCTAATTCTTCAAGTTATGAATTTAGAAAGAAAAGTATGCTTTGAATTATGTCTATGCTAAGTTTTAAGGATTTTGAAGCATGAATTACATGACATTAGATATGTCTTTATGATTTATGAAAGGTTTGGCATAGATTTGTCTACCTAAGCTATGTGAATTTCATAGTATTAGATATACCCTTATTCTTTTCAAATAGAATTGGCATTAGATATGTCACAAGTTTAAGTGAGCTATATGTATATGTTTTGGGAGTAGTATTTAGCACTAAGTTGGACAGGGTGAGATTTCCCTTAGTCTCAGAACTACGTGCCATTGTAGGAGCCCTCTGTGGCTTATGACAGGATCCTGATATGATACGGTTCGAACTTCGGCCGGTTAGGAAAATATTTTTCAGTGTGGGTATATGACACTGGACTCCATGTAGATCATCATAGTTTATATCGGTTAAGAGAAACTCCCGTATGAAGATTTAAGACTTATGCTTTTCTATTTCATGCTTTAAGCTTTAAATTATGAGATTTACTTATGATACTTCCTTATGCATGAACTCATTTTTAATTACATTTTAAGTATGTTTTCACCATATTTATGCATGTCTCGCATATTCAGTACATCCTACAATTCTAATGCATATCTTGCGCTGCATGCTCTTGATGATGCAGATTCAGGTTTTCCTCCTCAAACTCGTGGCTAGAGATTCCAGGCCATCCAGCTAGTTGTTGGTGAGTCCTCATCTTCCGAGGACAAGTTCTTGAGTTTAGTTTATTATCATCCTTTCAGTACTTAGAGTTAGCTGGGGTTTTGTCCCAGCAACTCCTTATGTCACATGTAGAGGTTTTCTAGACATAGACAGTATTCGAACCTTCCTTTCGGATTATGTTCTTTCTTGACCTTATCATTTATATATTGGATTCCTAGCTTCTATTTATACTTCTGCTAAGTTTTCTCATGATTATATGAGTTATGCTATGTCCAAGGGTTAACTTGGGGTACTTGTGGTCCCGGGTTCCATATTACATCTAGGGGGTAGCCTCGGGGCGTGACAAGCATCCATCGACAGTGATTCTCGTTCATGAAACCTGAGTCATGAATTTTCAGCAGCTTTTAATTTAAATTCCTTGGGGTATTTTAGACCTTTCCCTCTTATTTTAACTCTGACTATAGGTCATTTTAGGTTATTTTAAAAGGGTTAAATCAAATTAGTTTAGTTTTCCCTCATTCAATCGCTCTAGTCTTAGAAAGAAAGAACAGAAGAAGTTTTCTCTCCACCAACCTAGGGCTTTCTTCTCCAAAGCTTCAGAACTCCATCACCAATTTAAGAATCATCTTCTACCAGGTATATGGGTATTCAGAAAGGGTTCAGTTCACTCTTATGCCAAAACTCTAGTCTTTTCTTCAATTATTCATGATTTATAAGACTAGGGTTCCTACCCAATTATGCAAATCATTCCAGAATTTAGTCTTTATGATGCATACATGATTTATATCTTGTTTTATATGAATTGTATTATGTTTTTTTGATTTGCATGAATTTACACCATGATTTGAGAAATTAAGAATTTGGCCCCAATATGTAGTATTTTCTCATGAAATGGTCTAACTCAGAATCTAGTTCAGAATATTAGCATTAAAGTTTTAAAGAAAGTTTAGTCAGCTTCAGTTGTAACTTTCAGAAAATAATGACTTCAGATTAGTATAGTTCTGACACAGAAATTTAGGACCTCAGTTTAAATAAGCTAGTATACTAGTTTTGGGAGTAGTACTTAGCACCGAGTTGGATTAAGGTTTAGCATACCATAAAATCCCAGAACTACGTGCCACCATATGACAATTTAGCCCCTCAACAGGCCTCAGTTTAGTGATCATACCAGTTATGCCACTATACCCTGGCAAGGTATATTGGGTTCTCTCGATGGGGCATATAAATCGAACTCAATGTTTAGCTCACATGGTTTTTGTCAGTTAACAGGCTCTCCCATAATATCAATTTTAGTAGTGTGCATTAGGCCCTCCCTATTTTTTTATACAGCTTTACCTTATGCTTTTCAGACTACTCTTGCATTCCAGCTTTTATTGCATGATTATACTTTGGGCCTATGTACTACAGTTATGCCCAAACTACACCTCAATTTAATAAGGGTAAGCGATCGTCGTCAAATATAGAACCCAACAGAGGTTGGGGTCGATCCCACAGGGAATAAGGTGTAGATTAAGTCGTTAGTGAATTAGATGACTAGTAGTCGATAGTTTCCGGTAACTTGGGAGGAGGGGGGGGGTTTGTGTGAATAGTATTTGATCAAGCAAACAATAATGTGTAATTAATAATCAATATGAGAGTGAACTAGGGAAGTTTTCACCATGGCGTCGTAACAATTTCGACTCAAGGCTTAATCGGGTTCTTTCTTATATGCGTGTCACGATGTAATTGAATTAATGGTACCATCTAAACGTTTCTCAACCAAATAGATGAATTTCTTTTTCAATTCTCTCAAACTTGAAAAGGTGAGCTTTTCTATTGCAATCCTAAACATCAAGTAGATTAATCTAGTTACAGCATTAATCATAAGACGAGAGTTGGTAGTCTCGAATCCTCGTAGTTAATCAAATTTCCCGGTTTTAATTTCTTTACTCAAGCAAATTAAACCTAGGCATGTTCTAATATTTTCAACCACTAGAAAACGTGAAGAATGAATGATTAACAACGTGACAATCATAAATATTGAACCCGACGCTACCCGGAATCTATATTGCTACTTTAGCCATGGCTCCCACAACCCTAGTCGTGGGAAGTTAGTTAATCATGCTATTAAGAAAAGAGAAAAGAATCATATTCATAATAAAGAGAAAGAGATTTTTACAATATAATGAAAACAATCTTCAATTATCCAAGAACAAGAAAACCAAGATCCCAAGAACGATCAAGAACAAGATGATGAAGAAGAAAATGTGTAGTGTTGTGTTTTCCTCTCAAATTCTCGCTCAAAAGTCTCCTAAAATTATTGGGTGAACAACGGGTAATCCCTATGTAAAATAAACCTAACATAGGGTATTTATAGGAGTCCAGGAAATAAACCCAAAAATGTTCGGAATCTGCATCGCGTACTGCCTCAACTTGACGGTTTGGACGATGGACCGTCACCATCTTGACAGACCATCACGGTGGCCGTCACCACTAGGCAGTGGTGCTGCCCCATCTTGACGGTTTGGGCTTGACGGACCGTCACCAGCTTGACGGACCGTCACTCAGGCCGTCACTCTTATCCAGAACGTCGTTTTGCCCGTATTTCTTTCTGTTTCTATGTTTGTCTCTCTTTCCTGAAAACATAACATAAAACATCAAAAACGACGACGGTTGCTTGAAAACTTATGATTGTTCTTAGTTTAGCGGCGTCGAAAGTGCCGTAGAATGGCGGCACATCAACACCCTCAACTTAAAACATTCGCTTGTCCTCAAGCAACATGACACAAAAACAATAAGACGACTCAACTAAGAAGACACACTCGTGTCACTAGCAAACCATGGTCATTCAACAGCTTATTCAATTTTAAATCAAGCCACCCCCGATAGTACACAAATGTATGAAACGCTAACTTGCAAGGACCCAAACATGTCATTCTGATATGATAGAACACTATGCCTACTCACGCACAGCTATCCCGATAGTCAATAGAAAATACCGAAATCTTGGTGCCCTCACCACAAAGAAGTCCCACACACAAAATTTAGGACTAGGTAAGACGCTCACACTCACAAACGATTTCAAACAATGCACATGCGATGCCATAGGCTTGCCCTTACTATTCTATTTCGGCTCTTCAGAAAGCCATTCAGAATCACTACAGGACTTGTTTTGGCTTGTAATGCGGCTTCGGGTGCAGGTAGAATACGTTTGGGGAATAGTGACTAAACCCTCCTTGGATTCACCAACCTACTATTTCCACATAACTTTACTTTGCCCATCCTTATTCACCTTCTTATTCCTTTCTTTCTAGCTATAGGTGCGGCCTCTTTATTTTGACACTTCTTTTTATTTCTTTTTCGTTCTTTTTCATCTCTTTTTTTTTATTTTTCTTCGTTTCTTTATCTTTTTCTTAGACACACACCCGGAATTTTCATTCTATTCACAACCAATCTTTTCCATCTTATTTTTCTTATCATTAACCTCTATAGTAGCCACCCTCAACTTAGGCTGATTACCTGGGTTGAGGTGCACGATGTCCAAGGAAGGACCAGGGCCAAAATAGTGATTCAAAGTTAAACAAGGAACGGTGCCTGGTTATTGAAAGAACAGGGTCAATTATGGCTCAAACAGGGATCAAAGGGATTATTTACATTTGGACGGTAGGCTAAGTGGACTGCACACAAAAAGGGCCTGTGATCCTTTCCTAAGCAACCAACTTCAAACTTTAACAAAATAGACCGGGCAAGTTCTAAATGCATGCACAGAGTAAGAATTTATAACAATACGCTCACACACACTTGGCACCAAGAAACCATATCACTACAAACTATCAAGACAACAACTCGGCTTAACATACTTATTCCAATCATAACCACACAATGACATCCAAGGATCCAGACAGTCAATCATTTCAAACATAAGTACAAGATCAACTTTTACAGAGGGGGCTCCTTTTAGTATATTTTCCAACCAACAATGCCATGCTTGCTATAGACACTAAAAAAAACAACTAAAATTTAAACGACAACCTAAACATGTCGGTTCTACTAGATATCACACCGGAGGGAAAAGAAACTCGGCAACAAAAACCCTCGGTGGTGAAAGACTCACAGGTAACCCAACACCCTCAACTTAGACTCATGCATTGTCCCCAATGCATACATGTGAAAACTAAAGCTGTGAGAGAAAGAAATACCTGTGAAGTCCATGGGGCTCAGAGTCTAGCATGATGTTGGAGACCGCCAGGGTCTCCAAAGTAGGCGAAATTGATGGAATAGGTGCCAGCTACCCCATCTCGTTGAGCTCCAACTTCCTCTTTTATCGGCTCCGCAGCTAGTCGCGGCAGCTTGTTTACTCTTTCTTTGCTGGTTTTCTTGTGGTGTTTTCTCTTCCTTGATTTGTTTTCACCGCCTTCCTCGACATGTTTCCCTTCTTGTGATCGCAACCTCATTCTTGTAACAACTAGGGTCTCGATAGGACCCTTCTCCTCAATATGCAACTCCGCAGGGGCTTCATCAACCATATCTATAACCGCGACCACTCTCATGTCCCTTGGTTGCTTCATCAACTTACACGCATCAAACTTGACCAATTCATTGTTTAATCTGAATGTCAGTTCATTTCTTTCCATGTCGACCAACACTCTTGCAGTGGCTAACAATGGTCGCCCCAAGATTATGGGAACCTCAAAGTCCACTTCGCAATCTAAGATCACAAAGTCGGCCGGGAATATAAACTTACCAACCTTGACCAGCACATCAGACAATATTCCCACTGGTCGCTTTACTGAACGGTCATCCATAAGCACCCTCATGGTAGTTGGTTTGGGCACTCCCTAACCCAATTGTTTGTATACTGCTAGCGGCATCAAGTTGATGCTAGCACCAAGATCACATAAGGCTTTTTCAAAGTTGATTTTTCCAATAGTACAGGGAACAGTAAAAGCACCTGGATCTTCCTTCTTTTCCACTAATGATCTTGAAGAAATAGCACTGTAGTGGTGGAGGTTATCTTCTGGTTCAAAGCTTACTGACCTCTTCTTGGTAATCAAGTCCTTCATGAACTTGGCATATCCGGGCATTTGTTCAAGAGCGTCCACCAGAGGGATGTTTATTGATATCTGCTTGAGCATGGTCATGAAATTCAGGAACTTTCCATCTTCCACTTTCTTCTTCAAACGTTGCGGAAATGGAGGCGGTGGCCGAGGCATCATAGTTGGAAGTTTTTCAGCTTTCTTGCTTTTATCTGTGGGTCTTTGAGTAGCCTCCTCTACCGCCTTATCGTCCGCGATATTACCATCCTGAGGCTGAATTACCGGATGTGATTCCGGTAATATTTTACCGCTTCTTGTAGTGATCGCCATACAGCTCGCGTCATTCCTCGGGTTTTGAATAGTGTCACTCGGCAGGGTACCTGTCCTCTTTTGATTTAGAGCCACCGAGATCTGACCCACTTGTTGCTCTAATTGTTTGATCGAGGTGGAATGTGAATCCACTACCTGACTAATTGTTGATAGTTCGGTCCTCATCTCCTTTACCGTGGAGTCAGTAGATTCCACCTTTAGCAGCATCTTCGCCATCATGTTCTCTAATTTAGACGTCCCTGTCTCGGTGTTAGCTCTTTCCCGGTTACCAGGTGGTACATACAATCCACCTCTATCAGTGTTATTCTTCCAGTTCCCCTGATCACGATCTCTGTAGCCAGCTTTTTCATAGTAGTTGTCCTTCTGATAGTTCCGACCTTGGTTTCCTTGGCCGTTGTCCTAGAAACCACCCAAATAATTCGCCTCCTCATCAGATTCAAACTCTGCTGCTCTACCTTGGGAACCCACAGCTTTCACCTTCTCAATACCCCCTGACATCAAATGCTTGGCCAGCAGGTCCATTTGCGTTATTAGATGGGCCATATCTTGGTCCCGTTTTTCCTCTTTCCTGCGCTGCTCTACTGACACACCAACTGCATAAGTGCTAGCTGCTACCTCTGAATCCCGTGTATGCCAGGCCCTGTTGGTTTTGGTGAGCCTGTCCAAAGTGGTTGTGGCCTCAACAAAAGTGAGACCCATGAATGCTCCACCTGCTGCGTTGGCCAATGTCGGCTTGGTAGCCGAATTCAGTGCCCTGTAGAATGTCTACATCAAAAGGTTGTCGGTAAGCTGATGGTTCGGGCATTGTGTCAGCTTCTTCTTGAACCGTAACCAAGTCTCATGTAAAGCTTCGTGAGGTTGTTGCCTGAAATTGCTAATCTCATCCCTCAACTGTATCATCCTAGAGGGAGGAAAGAACCTTTCTAGGAAAGCTCCTTTCAACTCTCCCCAAGTTGTGATAGAGTCGAGGGTCAGCTCTGTCAACCATAATGCTGCCTCATCAGACAGAGACAACGGAAACAACCTGAGCCTGATCGTTGTCTGACTTACTCCAGGCAATTCGAATGACTTGCAGATACCCACAAAATTCATCAGGTGCCGATTTGGATCGTCACCAGCAACACCACGGAACACTCCTCTCAAATTCAACAGCTGAATTATTGTGCTAGTAATGTTGAACTTGGCCCCGGGTGCTAGCGGAGGAAACGCAATAGCGCCCGTGGCCCCAACTCCATCTAAGTCTACCTCCTCATCATTCAACTCAATATCGACCTCAAGACCACCAGCATTCAAACGTTGCTGGGCTTGCTGAGCTGCGGCGAGTCTCGCTGGCTCTTGTTGTTGCTCATTCATGTTTCGCCTTATCGTTCTTATAAGCTCGGGGTCGTAGGGTAATATTTGTTCACTCGAGCCTCGGGTACTTGGCATGCACAACTATGTACCCTGTAAAAAAAAAACAACAAATAAAAATAAAAGCAGGAAATATGACTAAGAGTCAAATAAACACACCAAACTTAATAAACAACCGTAGTCCCCGGCAACGGCGCCAAAATTTGATAACGCCCAAACTATACCTCAATTTAAGAAGCGTAAGCGGTCGTCATCAAATATAGAACCCAACAGAGGTTGGGGTCGATCCCACAGGGAATAAGGTGTAGATTAAGTCGTTAGTGAATTAGATGACTAGTAGTCGATAGTTTCCGATAACTTGGGAGGGGGGGGGGTTTGTGTGAACAGTAGTTGATCAAGCAAACAATAATGTGTAATTAATAATCAATATGAGAGTGAACTAGGGAAGTTTTCACCATGGCGTCGTAACAATTTCGACTCAAGGCTTAACCGGGTTCTTTCTTATATGCGTGTCACGATGTAATTGAATTAATGGTACCATCTAAACGTTTCTCAACCAAATAGATGAATTTCCTTTTCAATTCTCTCAAACTTGAAAAGGTGAGCTTTTCTATTACAATCCTAAACATCAAGTAGATTAATCTAGTTACAGCATTAATCATAAGACGAGAGTTGGTAGTCTCGAATCCTCGTAGTTAATCAAATTTCCCGGTTTTAATTTCTTTACTCAAGCAAATTAAACCTAGGCATGTTCTAATGTTTGCAACCACTAGAAAACGTGAAGAATGAATGATTAACAACGTGACAATCATAAATATTGAACCCGACGCTACCCGGAATCTATATTGCTACTTTAGCCATGGCTCCCACAACCCTAGTCGTGGGAAGTTAGTTAATCATGCTATTAAGAAAAGAGAAGAGAATCGTATTCATAATAAAGAGAAAAGATTCTTACAATATAATGAAAACAATCTTCAGTTATCCAAGAACAAGAAAACCAAGATCCCAAGAACGATCAAGAACAAGATGATGAAGAAGAAAACGTGTAGTGTTGTGTTTTCCTCTCAAATTCTCGCTCAAAAGTCTCCTAAAATTATTGGGTGAACAACGGGTAATCCCTATGTAAAATAAACCTAACATAGGGTATTTATAGGAGTCCAGGAAATAAACCCAAAAACGTTCGAAATCCGCATCGCGTACTGCCTCAACTTGACGGTTTGGCCGACGGATCGTCACCATCTTGATGGACTGTCACGGTGGCTGTCACCACTAGGCAGTGGTGCTTCCCCATCTTAACGGTTGGGGCTTGACGGACCGTCACCAGCTTGACGGACCGTCACTCAGGCCGTCACTCTTATCCAGAATGTCGTTTTGCCCGTATTTCCTTCCGTTTCTATGTTTGTCTCTCTTTCTTGAAAACATAACATAAAACATCAAAAATGACGGTTGCTTGAAAACTTACGATTGTTCTTAGTTTAGCGGCGTCGAAAGTGCCGTAGAATGGCGGCACATCAATATGCTCAGTACATCTGAAGTACTAACGCATACTCAATATGCTGCATCCTATCATGATGCAGGTTCAGGTTCTCATATTCAGGCTCATGATCAGTTTGACTCAGTGCAACCCTAGTGATAGCTAGTGGTGATTCCTCATCATCCGAGGATGGATTTTACATTGCTTTTTCCTAGTTATTCAGTTTTTAGTATTTTGGAGTTAGTTGGGGGCTTGTCTAAAGTAACTCATCAGTAGTAGAGGCTTTTTGATAACGGAAAAAGAGGGAAGAACAAGAAGAAAAGAAAACAAAAGAAGGATATGTGAGTTAATATTCAAACTCTTGAATTTATCGGTAACAAGGGACTTGATACCCTCACCTCCCAATTGAATTAAATAATTCAAACACAAACCCTAGTTTGAGAAAAATCAAAGGAACTCAAGAAATCACAAATGAGCAACCTTCGATTAACCAAACCAAGAAGTTCACCAACAATTCCAAGATTCACACTACTAAACACCAACACCTTCAAATCAAATCAAAATTGGCTCAAACTTTAGGATTAGCTTCCCTTCGACTTAGGTAACAAACCTCAATAGTTTTTAAGATCCAATTTCTCCCCAATCAAAAGACCCACTTTTCAAGTTTGCAAGTTTTCAAAGCTTCAAAGTCCTTCAATGGTAACTTCACTTCTACAACTCCAAATTGAATATAATTTAAAATCTAGACTCAAAAAACACTAGGGAACAAGAATCTAGTGTCAAAAACAAGAAATCAAACAAGAAAAAATTTTGGTTTTTTTTTTGGACGATTTTTTTTTTTTTGGATTTTGAAGATATCAAATTCTCAAGACTTAGATTTGTGGAAATAAATCTAAACTGAGCTCTGATACCAAATGATAATGAAAAAACAACAAACAAGAAAGAAAGAAGGAAAAGATATGTGGATTAACAACTAGAAATTGAAATTATGGGCAACAAGGGACTTGATACCCTCACCTCCCAATTGATTTCAATAACTAAGAAATTAACCCTACTCAATCAACCAAGAAAACCAAATGAATTCCAAAAATGGGTGACACTTTGATTAATTAAGCAAAAGAAGTTAACTAACAATTAGGAGAGTTAACCCTAATCACTCACTAATTCCTTAAGGGAATTAAACTAATCACTAAGATATCAACTACAAATTTAGAGTATCAATATTCAACATCCAAAACTAACCATGAATGCATTGGAGCTAAATCATCACTCTTGTGGTAGGGTATGAGGTCATACAATTTCCAAAACCTACCTACCATAGGAAAAATGTCATCATGACTCCAAGGATTGCTTGGTATAAAAGGGGAAGGGTACATACCTCGAAGACGGGCCTTTGAGTGTGCATTCTTGTTTGTTACTTAATTCTTGAGTCCGAATTCTTTCATGCTTCTTCCTTTTTCTTTTCTTGTCTTGTTTTGTTGATTAACTTCTTGATTCTAGTCCTTTTACCTTCAATCGAGTCGTCCATCTTTCAAAAGTCACAAGAATCCGCTCCACCATATAGGATATGTGATCTTCAATTGATCAAGCAAAGCTAGTTCACTATCAATTTTGAGACGACACTTTAGGAGGTGAGTTGAGATTACATACGAGTGATGTGAGGATTTTTATACTAATATTGTTTGTTGAGTTTTGTAGGTACAATGTCTAATCATTTTCCTTATAACCATGGAGGAAGGAGCTCGATGAACAACATAGGGACAAATTCCAATGTGTCAAGGAGAGTGACCAATATGAATGAAAGGGTGGTTGAAACAAATGAGAGGTTTGGAGGTATGGAGGAAAGGGTGAAAAGGATGGATAGTATGATTGAAAGGAGGTTCCCTATGAAAAGTCAAAGTGAAGAAACAAGAAGGACCATGGGTCAAGAATCCTATCTATACTACCCTCAATCAAATTGGGACCAAACCTACCCTAAAACTACATTCCGAATGAACCTGAGCTATGTTAGACAAGTCACCCCACGTCCAAATACACAACCATATCATCCACCACAAAGGAGTCCTTCACGAAATATATCACATGCATTCTTGTATGTACCTTATGTTCCAACTCAACAACACTACCCACAAGTACCCTACCAAGATATCTATTATCAAAACCCTCTTTATGATGAAATGTGTGAAGAGGTAAACCTGAATGAATGGTGGGAAGGATCCGAAGGTTTTGGTATGAACCAAGACATGAGATGTCAAGGGAAATGGGATAGTGGAGATAGGTATAGGGATGAAAAAGGAAGGTGTGAAGACCAAAGTGATCAATATGGTGGTCAAGGTGTTCCAAATCACGGGATGGGTGACAACATGGCGAGTCTTCCAATGTTCCAAGATGGTAGTCAAGCTATTCAAGCTAACTACAACACAAAAGGGGAATACCAAGCCTATAGAGGTAATCATGATATACCTCAATCTTCTTCTCCTTCTACTATTCGATGTTATAAATGTCAAGGTGAAGGACATATTGCTAGAAAGTGTCCACAAAAGAGGTCAAATGTTATCTTATGTGATGGACCTTGTGCTAAAAATGTGATAGAGTATGAGGTTGAGAATGGTTGTGATGAGCCTAAGGTTAGGCATGATGAAGCAACCTCAAATGTTGATGATGAGCAATTGAAGGAGGATTTGAACTCTTCTTGTGATCTAAAGCAAATTATGGGGGATCTTTCTAAAGAGGAACTTGATCAAAGTGTGAACCTATTTCATGCAAGGTTTAAGATGATGGATTGGGTATGTTCCTTAGTCATTGATGGTAGGAGTAGTACTAATGTGGTGAGTTGCACTATGGTTGATAGAATGAAGCTTCCTACACAAAAACACCCCAAGCCATACACACTTCAAGGGCTCATTGAGAATGATGAAGTAGAGGTAACCAAGCAAGTGGTCGTGAATTTTAGCATTGACAAGTATCGAGATGAGGTGTTATGTGATGTTTTGCCCATGCAATCTTGTCATATGTTGTTTGGTAGACCTTGGCTAGCCGGTAGGGATGTTCAATGTCAAGTGGAGTCCAACAAATACTCATTTGTGTTTGAAGGACGAAGGCACACTCTTGTACCTTTAACACCCTATCAAGTAAGTGAGGACTACAAGATAATGAGGGAGCTTCGGAAAGTACTTAAGAGAGATGAACTTCAAAAGGAGAAGAAAGAATTGGCTCAAGAAGGGAAGTTGTATGAGATTATGAGCCAAGAAGTGACTTGAAAGAGGTGCACAAGGAGCACTTAATTATGGGACTTGCCAATACCAATCCCTTATTGCCTACTAACCATGGTGCTAGCATTTTTCCTAGTACCATCCCTTCTCTTTTACAGGTTCATGGACAAATATTTCTAAAGAAGAATCTGAACAAAGTCCCTCATGAACAAAGGATTGAAGGCCTAATAATGAAGCTACCTAGAAAGTCAACTCCTAAGAAGAAACACAAGGACCAAGTCTATGGGTCGAAAATGATGCATTGGAGGGAAAGCTTTGTGAAACCAAGTGTGGTGGACAAGAATGCACACTCAAAGGCTCGTCTTCGAGGTATGTACCCTTCCCCTTTTATACCAAGCAATCCTTGGAGTCATGATGACATTTTTCCTATGGTAGGTAGGTTTTGGAAATTGTATGACCTCATACCCTACCATGAGAGTGATGATATAGCTCCAATGCATTCATGGTTAGTTTTGGATATTGAATATTGATACTCTAAATTTGTAGTTGATATCTTAGTGATTAGTTTAATTCCCTTAAGGAATTAGTGAGTGATTAGGGTGAACTCTCCTAATTGTTAGTTAACTTCTTTTGCTTAATTAATCAAAGTGTCACCCATTTATGGAATTCATTTGGTTTCCTTGGTTGATTGAGTAGGGTTAATTTCTTAGTTATTGAAATCAATTGGGAGGTGAGGGTATCAAGTCCCTTGTTGCCCATAATTTCAATTTCTAGTTGTTAATCCACATATCTTTTCCTTCTTTCTTTCTTGTTTGTTGTTTTTCCGTTATCACTTTTAGACATAGAGTTGAGACTTTTCAGCTTTTAGTTAGTTTATTTGTTCCAGTCTTATATTCAACTCAATTATGCTTAATAAGATTTTTTAACTCATGCTTATATTCAGTTTAATTTACGCTTAATATTTGATATACATTTTAAATGCTTAGCTTATGCCAGATCAAGGGTTAGCTTGGGGTCACTTGTGACTCTGAGCATCATGTTACTTCTAGCGGGTAGCATAAAGAAGAGCATGCTATCCATTTAAGAGTAGTGTTGAAAACGCTCAAGGATTGCCAACTCTTCGCTAAGTTTAGCAAATGCGAGTTTTGGTTGCAGTCAGTTGCTTTTCTTGGTCATGCGTTGTCTAAGGAGGTCATTCAAGTAGATTCTCAGAAGATAGAGACAATGAAGAACTGTCCTAGACCCATCTCTTCGGAAGATATTAGGAGCTTTTTAGGCCTGGCTGGTTACTACAGAAGGTTTGTCGAAGGGTTTTCATCCATAGCTTCCCCATTGACTAGGTTGACTCAGAAAAAGGTTAAGTTTCAGTGGTCAGATGAGTGTGAGAAAAACTTCTAAGAGTTGAAAACTAGATTGACCACAACTCCCGTTTTGACTCTACCAGAGGGTTCAGATGGTTTCGTAGTGTATTGTGATGCATCTAGAGTTAGGTTAGGTTGTGTTCTAATGCAACATGATAAGGTCATTGCATATGCCTCCAGATAACTTAAGGTTCATGAGAAAAACTACCTGACTCATGATCTTGAGTTGGCAGCAGTTGTTTTTTCCCTAAAGATATGGAGGCACTACTTGTATGGTGTCCATATATATGTGTTTACAGACTATAAGAGCCTCCAGTATGTGTTCACTCAGAAGAAGTTAAGTCTTTTCCAGAGAAGGTGACTAAAACTTCTCATGGATTATGATATGAGTGTGCTTTACCATCCAAAAAAATCCAATGTAGTGGATGATACACTTAGTAGATTGTCCATGCATAGCGTATCTCATGCTGAGGAAGAAAAGAAGGAATTAGCTAAGGTTGTTCATAGACTCACTCATTTGGGAGTTTGCCTTATAGATTCGTCAGAAGGTGGTGTCATCATTTAGAATGGTTCGGAATTTTATTTAGTGGTTGAGGTGAAGGAGAAGCAAGATAGTGACCCTATTTTGCTTCAGTTAAAGGGTGTTGTCCAACAACAGAGAGTGGAGGTTTTCTCCCAAGGGGGAGATAGTGTGCTTCATTGCCAAGGTCGCCTATGTGTGCCTAATATAGATGACTTGAGGCAGCGTATTATAACAGAGGCTCACAGCTCCAGGTATTCTATTCATCCTGGTGCCACCAAGATGTACCATGATCTATGAGAAGTTTATTAGTGGAATAAAATAAAGAGAGACATTGCAAACTTTGTGGCTAAGTGTCCCAACTGTCAGCAAGTTAAGGTAGAACATCAGAGGCCGAGAGGTTTGACTCAGGATATCAACATTCCTACTTGGAAGTGGGAGGTAATCAATTGTCATGCCCCGAGCCTACACCATAGATGTAACACAGTCCTCGAGATCACAAGTGATCCCAAGCTAACCCTTCATTCTGGCATAATTCAGGAGCAGCTATATAGAAATAGATAACAAAAAAAATATTATGCGAAAGCTGAAACATATGCTAAGCTCTAGAAGAGTACTGTAATAAACTAAAGTTTTATAAACTGAAATACAACTCATTTGAAAAATGATACAACTGACTCATTGTCTATGAAGCCTCTACTAACATTGAACCACAAGTAGCCGGGACATGACCCCCAACTACCTTTAATCAATGTATAACAACTGAAATAACCACTACAACTACTAACTGACTGGATTTCCCAGAAAAGGAGAACTCGTTCCTTGCTGACTGGAAGCTACAATCTGTCTGTCCATGATCTTGGGAGCTAGAACTAAAACCTGCATCACCAAAAAGATGCAACACAAAAGGTATGCGATCAGTACTTTGAATGTACTGAGCATGTGAGATACTGCACTAACTTTAAAAACATGAGAAAATATGTATATACCAGAAACATAACTAAAAACAAGACTAAGTATAGATATCTGAGAATGTATAGGTCAACGCTGTAAAATATGGGCTCTTTACTAAAGAGTATAAAATGTTTTTGAGTTGTAAGCTATGAGACACATAGACTATGAGATAACTAAGCATGTTGAAGATACTTATGAGTTGGTTAAAACTATAAATTGAATCTGTAGTACTCAGGCTCAAGCGTAATATGCATAAAATCTGAAATGCAAGGATATTCTGAAAAATGTAATTTACAAGCTGTAAAACTGAACTGAGGGCCAAATACACAACTACTAAGTCTAGTTCTGTGGGAGAGTCTTTTAACCAACATAAACCACGTGAGCTAAATGTGGAGTCCAATGTATACGCCCCATCGAGAGGACCCAATATACCTTGCCAGGGTATAAAAGCATGGTTGATGTGATCATTAGTTCTGAGGGCCACTGAGGGGCTAAATAACCTAGGGTGGCACGTAGTTCTAGGACTGTAGGTACGCTGAACCTTAGTCCAACTCGGTGCTAAGTACTACTCCCAAACTAAATATGAACTGAGCTGAATTTGTGAGACTTGTATGCATACTGAGAGCATAAGAACACTGATGGAATATGAAACTAAATATCCAACATGATAACTGATATGTGTTGAGAGTAGGGACTCAACTGAAATTTATTGAGAATGAATGCCTTCTTAGAATTCTCAATTAAGGGAAAGGAACATAAAACTGAGAGGAGTAACTATATGACAAGACTATTCTCTCTTAACTGAACTTAGTGCCAAGCACTGAACTAAATGTAGGGACTTCTGGCCTTAGGAATGATTACCGGCAAGTCTTAACTGATCTAATATGAGGAGTCTACCATCTATCTAGTTGAAGCTGCTGTACATAAGGTATGAACACCCTGGGCACAGAATAAGAACTACTATTCCTGCCTTAAACAATGCGGTTGACCACCTTTAAGCTTAGGAACACCTTTTTAACTATACTAAACTAAAATTCTCACCTGTGCACATATAGATGCTGAGGTCTGAGTCTAACCACCTTCTTTCACCACGTTAAAGCCTATCTTGACTTTGTCTCTTGCATCTAAAGTTATCTTCCAAGAATGATATTCATTCTTATCACAAAAATCAACTAACTTTGAGCTCTTAATCAATGGGTCACTAGTCATGCAAAACAAAGGCCCACATATATTTCATCATGACATTCAAGCCTACTACTATGATCATCTTACGATTTCTTTGTAGCTGACACTATCTGAGACTTTTATCCTCTTCCCTAGCATATCTAAAGTTGCAACTTCAAGAACTTCTACAAATAGACATACTAAAATTCCTCATCTAACTATTACACATGAATGATCCTTACCTCGCAACTTATCCACACCTATAACCTAAGATGGAACCAGTACACCAAAAAGGTAAAATCTACTACTTCCATCTACTCTACTACTTAGCTCCCTCAACTAACACCTATGACAACATAGGCCAATATCACGGAAGGAGTAAAGTGGGAGCATGAGCATCACGCGTGAAAGAATACTGATCAGTCTTAACTTACACTTAGCATGATTAAGCCACTCAAAATGAGGTCTAAGAAGTTAAGTGCAAGGGTCTGAGTGTCTAACATTCTGGACATATGAAGCATTTTTAGAGTAAGAAAATCACAAGCACAAACTGTTCAAAAAATCTGGTCTGAGCATATACATAATGTAACATGGTTTCATTATCCATCAAAGCATATCTTGAAGACTGGACTTAGTACATAGAATTGAGCATACTGTGAGGCATGAGTTTACATAAATAACGAGTCTTATAGCAAAAGCTGGGATTCATAGAATCGTAGAGTAAGACTGGAATCGCTTTCTGGAGCCATTTTTATTTGTTCTAGGAGCTGAGTATGAATGTGAATCTGTATGGAATTCATGAACTTGTTCATGAGTATGGCACAAATACATCTGAGTATAGTGTCATCTTGACTGAGGTACTAGTAAATCCGCTGGAATAAGAATGGTTCGATATACCATCATAGCTCTTACTAGAATTCTATACTAGTTGAGTTGCAAGAATCGACTTGGTTCTTTATTCTATCTTCTCCCCCTTAGCTCGAGAGTCACCCTTGTAATTCTGTGGATCTCTCTCCCAAATAATACTATAATCAACTAACAATGGTAAGGTCGGAATGTCACTATACTCCTGGATGCTAAACCTTCCCTGATAGGTTGTAACTGAAGATGCTATACCCTTGTTAGGTCTGCTTCTAAGGCATTTCTTAGCTTCCTCTTTACCCTTAAGGCTATCACTAGAGGACTCATACTCTTATTGGTGCACCTAACTACTTCTTCTAACACTTAGCAATCTGGCCTTTGCTTATTCATCTACTAACATCACATCTCTAAGTTCAAATCTACCCAAATCAACTGAATTAAGACCTTACTAAGAAACTCAACATCGTCTATCTGTAATATCCTGAGTTCATTTCTGAGAACACCATATAATATACACCTAGCCTTCTCCCTAATTAGCAACCTGTGAATTCTAAACTAGTCACACATAGCACTATAGAATGTTTCAACACCATGCCACAACATACTATTCGGGATACACATCTAGCCTCCTACCATTAAGGGATCTTCTTCACCTAATTCATACATGATCTAAGATGACTATGGCTATAGACTTCTGTCCATCAGTATCCCAATATTATGGTTATTATACTTTTGAATTCATACACCTAGCTCTGGGGTAATTCTGCTACTTATCGCCCATAACATCTCAATTCACACTAACTCTTGAGCATTGTACTACCCAAACGCTTAGAGAATCATACTTTTTGGCTAAGGCATCATTTGTAGTAAAGTTTCTAGAAGGGGATCTGAGAGCACATCCTGCTATAGGCTCAACTGCAAAAGTGAAAGAGGGTACATGCTTTTGAATTAATAGACTTAATGCACTAGTGGGCTCCGCTCAAGCCCTTGTGCAGTCTCTTAACTTTCTGATTACTCTATCTGAGAGTATTTTGCTAATAGGAATTTGAACTTAACTGTTTCCACCACCTCAAAGACGAGTCATGATTGGAGGAATTGGATTAACGCACAAATCTGCAAAAGTTTCTTAAGGAACAGTTTTACTACATGATCTAGAGTATGAAAGAAGGGAAACATTTCCTAAATGTCCTGTAGCCCCTCGAAGAAAATTACAGATGTCTCTATACCGTTCAACAAGACTTTACTAGACACGGCTTCATAGACACCCTAGGACATTTAAACTCTATGCTCTGATACCAAGTTTGTCACACCCCGAGCCTACACCCCGGACATAACACGGGACCTGAGATCACAAGTGATCTCAAGCTAACCCTTCATACTGGCATAATTCAGGAGCAGCTAAATAGAAAGAGATAACAAAAAAAATATTATGCGGAAGCTGAAACATATGTTATTCTTTTGAAGAGTACTGTAATAAACTAAAGTTTTATAAACTGAAATACAACTTATTTAAAAAATGATACAACTGACTAACTGTCTATGAAGCCTCTACTAACATTGAACCATAGTTAGCTGGGACATGACCCCCAACTATCTTTAATCAATGTATAACAACTAAAATAACCACTACAACTACTAACTGACTAGAGTTCCTGAAAAAGGAGAACTCGTTCCTTGCTGACTGGAAGTTGTGATCTGTCTGTCCATGATCTTAGGAGCTAGCACTAAAACTGCATCATTAAAAGGATGTAGCACAAAAGGTATGTGATCAGTACTTTGAATGTACTGAGCATGTGAGATACTGCACTAACTTTAAAAACATATATATATAAGAAACATAATTGAAAATTGGACTAAATATGGATATCTGAGAATGCATAAGTCAACGTTGTAAAATATGGGCTCTTTACTAAAGAGTATAAAATATTTCTGAGTTGTAAACTATGAGACATATAGACTATGAGATAACTAAGCATGCTGAAGATACTTATGAGCTGGTTAAAAACTATAAATTGAATTTATAGTACTCAGGCCCAAGCGTAATATGCATAAAATCTAAAATGCAAGGATATTCTGGAAAATGTAATTTAAAAGTTGTAAAACTGAACTGAGGGCGTAGTACACAACTACTGAGTCTAATTTTATGGGAGAGTCTGTTAACCGACATAAACCACATGGGCTAAATGTGGAGTCTGATGTATACGCCCCATCGAGAGGACCCAATATACTTTGCTAGGGTATAAAGGCATGGCTGATGTGATCACTAGTTTTGAGGCCCAACTGAGGGGATAAATAACATATGGTGGCACGTAGTTCAGGGACTATTGGTACGCTGAACCTTAGTCCAACTCGGTGCTAAGTACTACTCCTAAACTGAATATTAATAGCTCTTTTAAAACTGGAGTTTTGGAATGCTACATCAAAACTTAACTAAACTGAATGATTTCTGAAAGACTGCATAACTGAAAACTATTCATAAATCATGTGGACATATTTAGATGTCATACTAATCATGAAGCTTACTGAGTTCATAATCATTGATGGCATATCTGGATGGTCTAAATTTAAAATATATTCTTGTAAAACATACTGAAGGTAAGTTGAAGCCTGTTAAATTATGCATACTTATTTAGGAGAAAAATCTGTAGTCGAAATCATTATGAGAAAACTTAAAAACTTATCTAGACTAAATTCTGACAATCTGAGCTGAATTCTGAAGGGGAAGTTAAATCATGAGAAGTTTCGAAGAAAACCTGTAGACTGAAAACTAACTAATTTCATGCTTGAAAAGTAATTTATGTCAAATTCTGGTAAAAACCCATTCTCAAGAAAATTCTACGATTTTAGGCTAAATTCTCGATTTCTTAAAGTTCTTATAAAAGATCATGAAAGTCATTGAAAACATGGTGTAAATCTTCTAAAATAGGATATAAATCATGTAGAAATCATAAGGACTAAATTCTGTAAAATTTAGCATGATTGGGTAAGAACTCTAGTTTCTGACATCATGAAATTTAAAATAGAAGATTGAGGTTTTGAGCATAAGGGAAAAATAAAACCTTTCTGAATACCCACATACCTGGTTGTAGAAGATTCTTGTTGAAATCTTTGGGTTTGGAGCCTGAAGTTGAAGAACCCTAACTTGGATGAAGAATGATCAAGTAATCTCTTCTTGAACTTCTTGAATTTGTTTCTTGAATTCCTCTGGTCAAGGGTTAGGATTTCTATCAATAATTTGTAATTTGATGGGGGGATTTGATTTGAAAATTTTGAAATCCTTTGAGAAGGACTTTCCTTGATAAAGAAGAAGGATAGGAGGAGAGAAAACACATTCTAAGTCTTAAAGAATGGTAAAAGAATGAAGAAAAATGGATTAAAACTGACTTAAAAAGGTCCTCGTCGGCCCACATGCGATTTGACATGCGGCCGCACGTGAGGATCCACATGTCATATGTGATTCGTACTTGCTTCTAGAAAGTTCACAAATTTTTCCTGATGTGCGTTGGATGTGAGATTCGCACATGAGGTTTCACGTTTCGCATGTCTTTTCGCACCTGATTTCCAGACTGTCAGTTAAAACTAAAATGGTCATATCTTTTTATTTCGGACTAGTGTTAATGCACAGTCAGTGGCGTTGAAAAGAAGACTCAAAGGACTTTAATATGATGAGTACTAGGCCACCTAATT
The DNA here is from genome assembly GCA_003996215.1 of Jaltomata sinuosa. NCBI lineage: Eukaryota > Viridiplantae > Streptophyta > Magnoliopsida > Solanales > Solanaceae > Jaltomata > Jaltomata sinuosa. Next base: position 21,518 of record QJPP01002631.1, read on the forward strand.
ATTTATATTCTAGGAGTTATGATCATTTAAAATTGACCCTAGTTTACTCTTACATGAAAACTTCTTTGGTTGGGGTGCTTTCATCTTAACTTGTTGATAGTAGTTTTTTAATGAACATGATTCACATGCAAAACTCTTCCCATAATAAGGAATTGATCATGAATCCTATGGAAAGTGGTTTGGGTCTTAGCTTAGAATTTTTGACATCTTACATCAATATGGACTTCATTACAGGCTTACCGCATACTCATCGATAGCATGATTCTATTTGGGTAATAGTAGACAGGATTACTAAGTCAGCCTACTTCTTGGCTGTCAAGACTATAGATTCAGCTGAGGACTATGCTAGGCTCTACATCTGTGAGATAGTTAGGTTGCATGGGGTTCCCTTATCCATTATCTCAGATAGGGGTATTCAATTCACACCCCAGTTTTGGAGGTCGTTTCAGAAAGGTCTTGGTACTCAGGTTAATCTTAGCACAGCTTTCCATCTGAAGATATATGGTCAGGCAGAGCGTACTATCCAGACCTTAGAATATATGTTGAGGGCTTGTGTGATTGATTTCAAAGGTAATTGGGATTATCACTTACCTCTTATAGAGTTTGCCTACAACAACAACTTCCACTCTAGCACTTAGATGGCCCCATATGAGGCACTTTATGGTCAGAGGTGTCAATCACCTATAGGTTGGTTTGAGGTAGGTGAAGCAGCATTGATAGGGCCGTATTTAATCTACAAGACTATGAAAAAAGTTCAGCTTATTAGAGAGAGGTTGAAGGCGGCTCAAAGTCGTCAAAAATCCTATGCGGATGTGAGAAGAAGAGAGCTAAAATTTGAAGAAGGTCCTTTGGAGGAACAAGTCAATTGAGGGAGCTACTTGGGAAGCAGAAGCAGCTATGATGACTAAGTACTCCTGCCTCTTCCCTTCCAATTCTACTTCAGCTTGAGGTAATAGTTCCTCTCCAATTTTCTCAGAATCCCTCAAGAGTATTTCCCCTTAGTTTCATGTTCCCTCAGTTTTCTTGCATTGTTTGCATGTTTTCCATGTCCCTGGAACTCAAATCAGCTAGAAATCAGCTCCTAGTACTCAATTGGTGGGGATTGCATCTCTTTTCCTCCAAACTCAGCTTGTTTAGTATTTATTCGAGGATGAATGATCCCAATGGGGAGATATTATAACACCCCAGAACTTCCAAGCCTAGGACCAGCTCAGAAAAATGAGAAAAATAAAAAAATTCAAGTCCCAACCGGAACCACGGATGGTTTCCATGGACTGTGGAAAGGTCCATGAGTCATGGAAAGCCTCTATGGAACTCAGACAGAGATAGTCATTTGGGGATCAAATTCACGAATTGGAACCACAAACCATGGAACAGTTCACGAGCCATGGATCCCACTCGTGGAACTCAGACCTGAAGGTCCTGAATCCCTCAAGACCATGAATTGGTTCTATGGACCATGGATATTTCCATGAGTCGTAAACCCAGTTCATGGATCTCAGACCCACAGCTTGATAAAAAGGGCTAAGAACCACGACAGGGTTCCACGGGCCGTGGAAGCATCCACGGACTGTGGTTCCCATCTGTGGAACCTGAGTCGCGAAATTTTTAGCAGCTTTTAATTTAAATACCTTGGGGGTATTTTAGATCTTTCCCTCTTATTTTAACTCGGACTATAGGTCATTTTAGGTTTATTATAAAAGGGTTAAATCAAATTAGTCTAGTTTTCCCTTATTTAATTGCTCTAGTCTTAGAAAGAAAGAACAGAAGAAGTTTTCTCTCCACCAACCTAGGGCTTTCTAAAGCTTCTCTAGTCTTAGAATGAAAGAACAGAAGAAGTTTTCTCTCCACCAACCTAGGGATTTCTTCTCCAAAGCTTCAGAACTCCATCACCAATTCAATAATCATCTTCTATCAGGTATGTGGGTATTCCAAAAGGGTTTAGTTCACCCTTATGCCCAAAAGTCCAAAACTATGTGCCACTATAGGACTATTTAGCCCCTCAGTGGGCCTCAATTTAGTGATCACGCCAGTTATGCCTCTATACCCTAGCAAGGTATATTAGGTCCTCCTAATGGAGCGTATACATAGGAATCCATGTTTAGCTCACGTGGTTTATATCGATTAACAGGCTCTCCCATAGTATTAGTTTCAGTAGTGTACATTAGGCCCTCCTTGTTTTTTTATACAACGTTACCTTATGTTTTTCAGATTACTCTTGCATTCCAGCTTTTATTGCATGATTATACTTTGGGCCTATGTACTACAATTCAGTTTACAGTTTTAAATAGCATGCTAGCATATTAGTATGTTTTTAGTTACTTGCACATCTCACATGCTCAGTACATCCAAAGTACTGACGCATACTCTATATATTGCATCCTATCATGATGTAGTTCAGGTTCTCATATTCGGTCTCGCGATTAGTTTGACTCAGCGCCACCCCAGTGATAGCCAATGGTGAGTCCTCATCATCCAAGGATGGATTTTACATTACTTTTTCCTAGTTATTCAGTTTTCAGTATTTTAGAGTTAGCTGGGGGTATGTTCCAAGCAACTCATCAGTAGTAGAGGCTTTCAGACATAGTGTTAGACTTTTCAGCTTTCAGTTTGTTTGTTTGTTCCAGTCTTATATTCAACTCAGTTATGCTTAATAAGATTTTGGAACTCATATTTATATTTAGTTTAGTTTTTGCTTTATATTTGATATACATTCAGAATGCTTAGCTTATGCCAGATCAAGAGTTAGCTTGGGGTCACTAATGACTCTGAGCATCGTGTTATGTCTAGGGGGTGGCCTCAGGGCGTGACACCTCTCCTCTAGCCTTTCCTAAATGTATCCTCACCATCTGGAAAGAGAAATAATGGAAGGAGTCAGATACCAATTTGGATTGCCAGATACCAATTTGGATCGCCAGATACCAATTGGAATTAAATAATAGCATGAAAGGAAGAAATTAAAGGATTGAGTTTTTCTAGTGTCTTGTAGCCTCTCGAAGAAAAGTACAGACATTTCTATCGACAAGATCAATGAACTTAGGGCTCTGATACCAACTTTGTCACAGTCCAAATAGTCTTGAGTGGCACCCATACTAACCCTCCAATAGGAGAACCATCTAACCTAAAACTTAACCAAGTTAATTAGCCATTTTTAGATGAAATAATATTAAAACCAACTTATATCAATAAAAGTAGGCAAAAACTAACAAACATACTCAAGTGCAGAAGAAAATCAACTATCTACTATAATCCTCAAGACTCAAAATTCATCGTACAAGAACTCTAAATCAAATCATGTCTAAGATATCCAAAACTAGCAAAATATAATGGAGAGTTTCATTGTCCGAAAGAAGGAAAAGAACCAACATGAAGATCCATGTCAGCTTGAAGATATAGGTCTCACCTTGGATCGAATCAACTGTCACACAAGAGAGGAGGTCGTGTCTGAGCCTCTTGAACACCGTCTGCACTCAGGAAAAGAAGTATAGGAGTAGCATCAGTACAACCACTATGTACAGGTAGGTATCATAGGCTGGCTCAATATAGTAAAAAATATGTGTTAGGAATAATGAAACATATAGCAAGTACAACAGCACATAATCAACTCAGACAGTCAAGTAGTTACTTCAACCAAATGATTCACCCAAGTCTAGTTATATCAATTTCAACAAGTAAAATACATGTAAGGCACCACGATAGACATATTAATGTCAACCAATCAAGACATATAAGTCACCACAACAAAGATATGGATGTTAAATCAGAAAGGCATGTAAATCACCACAATAGACATATAAAGTAATCTCAAAACTCTACACTTATAAGTAGTCACATCTCATAATATGGATCTTATCCATGCCGATATTCAGAAACTACAATAATCATTCATTCGTACATACATACTAAAGGGTCTTATTTCTTCTTAATAGTCATGACCTGTAGGGGATGCACCAGGGTCCTTGTACTCGCTGGAACCATTTTCCATTGGCATAATAACACCCATCAAAATCATTTTCCATCGGCACAATAACACCCATCGGCACCATAATAATAAGAATTTCACGAATAACTCAATGTCACTTTCAACCAATAACTATCATGCAACAGTAAGAGTGGTATGAATATGCATGATCAAATATATAACAGTGATTCATCAATCACAGTTAAGTTCACATAATTTTCACGTCTCAACCATTTAATGATTTCACCAATCATGGGATACTATTAATCTATAATTAATTTCATATATGTTTTCCATAGCATGGCATCAGTATACACCTACTCCCTATGTTGGATAGTCACCACAAGAATACAAAAATATAACAAGTGCACCTCACATTCATGAGACTCAGTTGTCTCTCTTGATAGTTATAACACATACACAATTAATAACAGGTGCACTTCATAATCATAAGTTAATTAAAAACAGGCTTCAAACAACTAGCAAACTTATTTATTCAAGTATTGTCAAGTCAAGCAGATAGTAAACTACAATTATGTCAGAAGATCAACCAACATGCATATCAATCCAAAACACATATATGAGAGTATATCAAGTCTAATTCCATATACAACCATAACCTACTTCAATCAAAGACCCAAATCATAGCTAGGTTTCAAGTGCCTTGCCGTTTTCAATGCATCGGATAGTTCGAGGTCTAAAACAATAAATATAAGAGTAATTAATCATTTACTCTTCAATTCTAAGACTTGGGGATTCAACTCCACTAGTTTTACCTTTTTTCATAGCCTAAAACCTTGGCTAAGGGTTTTTCAACCATTATCTTGCCCTTAATTCTTATAATCATTGTTCAAGAGTAATTGTTCTATGCTAGAAAGTGTTAATTAATAACCTAGGAATAATTCTAGGTGAATTTACATCTACTTATAGACTCTTTCTCCACTTTTCATAAATTCAGGGCTCTAACTTAAGAATCCCACCATTAATCCTCTTTTCCATGATTCTACAATAAAAAGGGATTACCAGATGATAAAAGGAATGAATTGCTCACCTTAAATCAAGAAAATCATCTAGCCTTGTAGGAAAATATCCACACAGCAGTTCTAGAATGAGACCTTTGAGTTTTGGGAAATGAAACTCTAAAAATCAGACTAAACAGGCAATTTACCTCCCATATCTCGATGAAGCAATCACTTTCTCTCTATAGCAAACCGTTGTGGCGAGACTTAGCTCCCTATGGCAAGCTCTGACAAATTTTGCCAAGCTCGATGTGGCGGGACTCTAACTGCTATGCTTGTCTTGCTGAAATGAGATTTCATTCATTGTGGTAGTCCAAAATAGAACCATAGAAACTCGGCCAAAATTCTCCATTTCATAACACAAACCTTGATTTTAGACATTACAGATTGATCCCAATGTGGTAACCACCATAACCGGAGTTCTATGAACCCGATTATCATCTTAAAACTTCTTACGGGACTCTACACCACTCGAGTATCCATTAATGAATACCACACTATCAAATACTACATCATGAAGCACGAATCACCACTTAAGCACATAATATCATATATTTTTTAAAATTCACCCTAGTTTGAGATTTTATCAACTCTTATCTTAGGGATAATTCTAGTCGAGTACTTATACCCTGAACAATACTATAATGATGGAATAAAATGTTACAAGATTTTATCACAAAGGCAAAATGACCAAATCTTGATTTACTAAAATTAAAGATAAAGCTTTTAAATTATTGGGACTAATTCATACAAATATTTATAGATTCATGAGAATTTAATCTAAAGGTGGATATTGTTAATCTATCACCTTCAATAATGATATATAAATGTGTGTATCTTATAAATTATAAATTTAAATTTCTTAAAATATTCAAAAGATTTCATAGTAAAGTTGAATATAGACTTGTAAAAGTATCATGTTACTAAAGTTTGATAGATAAGAAGAATATCTTATTGATAATTTACTAAATATATCTACGAGAATGAGATTCTTTCACGGTTAATGCCTCAAGCAACATCACAATACAATGGTATATCTGGAAGAAGAAATCAAATCTTATTAAATATAGTTAAATCCTTAATGGGGTTCACTGTTCATCCAATATATGCTTTAGAAGAAGAAACATACTTAATAAATGAAATATGGAAGGAACATAAGCCTAGATTTAAACAAGTTAAAGATTGGAGTTGTCCAACTTATGTTAAAATATTACAATTTAATAAATATTATTTTAGATCTGAAAAGTGTAAATTCATTGGGTATTCAAAAAAATTCATGGGACATGATTTCTATCATCCCTCTAACAACAAAGTGATTGTGGAAAGAGGAACAACCTTTTTCAGAAAAAGAGTTTCTTTTGGATGAAAATAATAGTGCATAAATAAAACTTGATGAAGTTCAAAAAACTAATGAATCAGCACAAAATCAAAAATCTGAGATACAAGTTGAAGAACCATTATAAGATGTCTTAAAGTTGGAAAGGAAGTTGTAATCTTCAATGGTTAAAGTTCACAAATAGGTTAATGAACTCGTTCTAAACTAGATTGAACAACAATAAAATCCAATATAATGATGAACAAGTTATTCACAAACCTCTTAGAAAGTTATGGATAATGTCATACACTAAATAGATTGGATCTAATGGTGTAAGATACTATCTCAAATGAATTGATCATAATGATGATAATATAATAATTATGAAACACAATGTAAAGTTCTAACTATGAGAAATGATAAAAAATCATGGAGTCTGAAACGAGTGAAGGTTAATAAAGTATGGACTTTAGTAAAACTTTCAAAGGATATAAATCTATTGGATACAAATGATTTTTTAAGAAAAGATTAGAGCAAACGAATATGTGGAGACCTATAAAGCTCATTTTATTGCCAAGGGATATAGTAAAAAAAAGAATTGACTATGAGAAAAAATTATGTCTCATGGAAAAGCTCAAATCAATTCAAATTTTGCTTGTTATAATAGCATATTATGATTATGAAATATGGACAAACAGATGTGAAAATCACTTTCCTTAATGGCAAGCTAGAAGATGGTGTGTACATGACACAATCTAAAGGTTTCACATTCGCATTTAATCATAATGAAATTTGCTAACTATAAAGGTCTATTTGTAAACTAATGCAAAAGTCTCAAAAGTTGAAATATTCAAGTGCAATTGTGTTAGATGCGAAGAGAAACTTTGTATTTACAAAAACGTTAGTGGGAGAATAATTATTTTATGAGTGCTATATATTAATGATATATGGATCTTATGTATTGATATAGTGGTAAGTATATAGTGGTAAGTATTCTCGCCTGTAACGCGAGTGACCCGAGTTTGATCCCTGACAATGGCACCAAAATTTGATACGCCCAAATTACATCTTCAAAATAAGTATAAAGCAGTCGATTTTCAAATATAGAATCTAATGAAGGTTGGGATCGATCCTATAGGGAATATGATAGGACTAGGGTCAACTATGCTTATTTGCACTCTTAGCCATTTATTTCCCTAATGAGGGGGGGGGGGTTAAAGTAAAAGTAATGTTTGTAACTTAGATTCAAACAAGTAGTAAAGTAAAAGTTTCAAGTATTGTAATCAATAAGAGAGGCGACTAGGGTAGTGTTCTCCATGAGCTTATAATGCAGTAAGGTATTGTACCAGCAATCCAGTCTAGTGCTATGCATACAAGATCGGTAAGTTAGGTTCTCCTAAGTGGATGGTTACCAAAATAGAAGAATATCACCACGTAATTTGGTCAGTCTATGGGCGTTTTCTTTGCCAACCCTTACCAATAATCCCAGATTAGCTTTCCCAGGTCAAGTTCAAGCTAATTAGATGAGGGTTGGTAGCCTCAAATTTCCATTGTATAATCTTTTTTCCCATTCGTTACGCCATTGGTCAAGCAAGTAGGAATAAGGCAATTTCTAACATTTGCAATCGTTAAAAAGTAATCAAAGAGAGAAGAAGAATACATGCATGAATAACGTTCTAGGATTACTAAGTGATTTGTTGTAATGACCCTTCTGGTCATTTACACGTTTTCTACTTTTTTGTACCATTAGAGCTTACTTGTAGCGGCCCAAGTCATTTATGGCTTGTCAAGACCGCTAGCTCGGTGCTCAGGCCGTTTGTTTGGTCTTTATGGCTGCTCCTAATTTTAGAGCTTCAACTTTGGAAATCGTTGACTTTCGACAACATTCTTGTCAATATCAAAGAATTAAACCAAGGTTCTAGGTCAAAGGAATCTCTTACTCAAAAGTTCGAGTTAAAGAAATGCCTCGTGTAACACCTCACCTGTTTGGAAGTTTTAAAGTAACCCGTGCCTTTGGGCTAAGACTAATAGTGTCTAATATACTAAGAAGGATGTGTTATGAGGTATTGTAATGGCAAAATGGTCGTATGATAAGTTTTGAAGTCAAGCAAGTTGCGAAACAAAAGTCGGAAAAAGTTATTGTAAATTCCTTTGAGGAATTCTCTTCAAATTTGGGTTAAATTTCTTGGGGTGTTTCTCCCTATATATAAAGAGTTAGTGGTCCCCCAATATACCAAATCGAAGGTCTACGAGTCTAGTTTCCAACGCACTAAACTGTTTTTCCATACGACTTCAGAATAGAGAGATATCTGTGTTTACGTAAGACCGCACAAGCAGACACGTCAAGGTGGAGCCCACATCCTAAGTCGGTTTTGCTTTATAAAAGGTGTTCCAGCTTCGTTTTAATTCATAAAAATCACCCAAAAGCTTCAGAAAATTAGAAGGAAAGTCCATAAATAATCCATGGACTTTGATCCTTTCAATTCGGAAGTTGCTCTACGTCTCGAGCTCGTCATTTTGGTATAGTTTTCCCCATCGATTTCATGGAGTATCTTCGTGGGGGTTGATGCAGCGAGATAGCAAATTTTTTCTGAGTATTTGGCAGTAGCTATGGAGTTATTTTGGTGAGGTATGGATCCCGTACACTTATCTATTTGTTGGATCAAGATTTTAAGCTTCTAGTTATGAAAAGTTATTGTTGCCGATATCTTGTAGTAGTTTCTTGTTGATTTTGGATCTATTTGTTGTTCCTGCAAGGAGGCAGGTTGTTAATCTTGGGTTATTGAATATTTTTGTCAAGAAAATCTCTCCCCTACGACCCTCCTTCGTTATTATATGTTCTAGTATTGTTTTATGGATTTCTGAGCCACGAAGTGGTATTTTGGATTTGTGGCTTTGGACAGCCCCTTTATCTTGTTATGTTTGGTTATTGTTATGGTGTTCTAGTTGTGGTAAGGTTCTTGAGGGATTGGAAAATTGTGCGATTCTTTTTGGGATCGCATACTATAGTGATTGGATTGGACAACGTGAAGTATGCCTTGAAATAGTGCCTCGGGAGTTTGTCGCTCCTTTGAGATGTGGTTAACATATTATTATTGGATTTAGCTGCCATTTCTTATTGTTATTGGCCTCATTTTATGTTTTGGAGTTGGCTAGTCGCGAGTGTGACATTAACACCTTATCAAATGGCTATGGCTCGTTCTTGCAGCCTCGTCGATTCTAGCAATTGTTCTATTACCTTGGTTGGTCATCCTTCATAGAGACACCTTTGGGGATTCAGTTAAAAGTATTCTTTTGTGATTTGGAGCTTCCCGGAGTAGTTCGAGTCTAGATGATATCGTTCCCGCAGCTAGTCATCGGATGACAGGTAGGTTATGGTTTTCCCCTATCTAGACTCTGCGTATATAGGCTATAACTGCATTAATTAGCATCCTTGGATGGGTTGTTATAGGTTGGTACCCTAGACCTTGTCTGCTTTTCATCCGTCTATTTCATACGTTGTTTATAGTATTCGCGTAGTATTGTATATTACCTTTGTGGTCCTGTGTGGCCTTGTATTGACTCTGGAACATAGATGGTGGGTTATTTGGGGAATGTTCGCGAGACCCGGACATAGAGATGATCCTTTTAGGCTGGTTATGTCTGTTGAGTAGTTGTTGTGCCTGTGTAGGGCTGATAGGAGTTATTGTGAGCCGTTAGGCTACTTTTATATTTGTGTGCGAGCATCTCATCCATGAAAAAGGTTTTTCCCTGCATGTTTTACTACAGTTTTGGCTGCGATCCACTACTGACAGTTTTCCTAAATCTGCATGGCCCTGGGGTCCTTTTTTTGGTACTGTTGATGATATAAAAGAGGATTTTTGAATTTTTCCGCACTGATTTTATTACTGGTACTAGTCTCTACGGGGCAGAGTACCAGGCTTGATTTTATTACTGATACTAGTCTCTGCGGGGCAAAGCACCAAACTTGATTTTATTACTGATACTAGTCTCTGTAGGGCGGAGCACTAGACTTGATTTATTACAGTTTTAGACCCGGTTATGCTCGGGCACCCTTGGAGGGGTTTTTGAGGCATTTTCTACTACTTTAGTCCTGGACAGGGTCTGGGAATGCATATTCGAGACTGGGTCTCTATCTTGATCCCGGACTTGCTTCCGGATGACATGTCTTGATATTGAGTTTTAGTATGGGGTCAGGGACCTCTATGGACCTTGCCACTCCGAGCCTAGGGCTTCGAGCTGCGTGCGCCGGAGGGAAGGGTATACGGTGGAGTAGAGGTATATGAGCTGAGTCCTTTCATGGAACCTTCCTGCTGGGCCCGATTGGCACCGGAGGAGGTACATACAGAGGTTCTATTTCACATTATATCATATCATGCATTGGATTCCACCCTTGTTTGCTGTATGTTCAGTGTACGCTCCGGTAGTATGGGATGCAGGGGGTTTTCTTTCACTTGATTATGTTCCTCGGTTGTATGGGCGGCCGTTGGGACTGTAGGTAGACTATATTTACTCATGTTTTTACTTAGAGCTTGTCTTGGCACCCGATTCTTGAGAGATTAGTGATGGCTAGCCTGTTGAGGTTTTGGTTGTGGGATTTTTTATTATTGAGAGGGCTTTAGAGTCCTATCTTATTGAGGCACTTTTGTGTGGCCTTCTGAGCAGAGTGTGAGACTCTAGTTCTATTCTTGTGGGAAGATGAGTTGTATCTCTCGGTTATTGTGGTTTAGTTATTTCATCCCAGGGTGGTACTTGTGAGGTGATTCCCTGGTTATGCTATCATTTGATTGGATCGGTGTTATGATTTCCTTATACTTGTTGATTCCATTTTGAGTATGTTAGACTGCTCTCCGTCTTTTCCTTTTACTTGAGGTTACCGGTATACTGCCATTTTCTCAACTCTCTCTACTTACTTATATTATTATGCAAGGACTCCAAGTGCGTTCTCCTTTCCTTCACCTGTGATTCTATGTAATTGTATCTCTATGCTAGCATGTGTTACTTGAAGCTCTTAGTTATGGATGATCTGTGCTAGCTCCTTGTGCCTTTCTTATTTCTTCGGTGACTGATTTCTTGCTATCTGTTACTTACTGCTTTTATATCTTCTATGCGCTCAGTCGGCCGATGATACCTACTGAGTACCCATTGTTTTTGTGCTCATACTACACTTCTGCACTTTTTGGTGCAGATATTAGCTGAGCTTTCGCTGTTGATCAAGTTGGAGACTCGTGCAGCTTTTGGATCTATGAGACTAGGGTGAGCGCCTGACAGTCGGGGCTTGTCTAAATATCATCTATTGTACTATTGCTCCTTGTACTTTCGGAGGCAATTTATGTTGTGTTTTGTTACTAGTAGCACTTGTGATACTAGCATGGATAGCATGGTTGACACGAGCATGAATGGTATAGATGACACGTACGATGTTCATGCAAAGGAAAGCATACAATGTGTGGGTGGTCCATTAAAGTGAGGTGGAAGGAGGAATTCAAGAATTCCCAAAAGAAGGCAACCAAACAAGGCCCTTACTTCATTAAGGGCAAGACTGTAATAGCTAGTGTCTTCTTATTCCCTAGTATAAGTAGTAGCTTTTCTTCATTTTGGAAGACTAGTTTTTGCATATTGAAGATTGATACTCTAAAACTTGTAGTTGCTAGTGTAAGGCTTAATGTAATTCCCTTAAGGAATTAGTGAGTGATTAGGGTGACTCTCTTAATTGTTAGTTTAACTTCTTTACTTAATTAATCGAAGGTCTCCCACTTGTGGATTTCATTTAGGTTTCCTTGATTAGTTGAGTTGAATTAGTATCTAGTTGTTGGAATCAATTGGGAGGTGAGTGTTTTAGCCCCTTGTTGCCCATAATTTCAATTCCTAGTTATTAATTCTCATATCTTTTCCTTCGTTTCTTCTTGTTTGTTGTATTCCCGTTATCATTTGGTATCAGAGCTCGCTTTAGATTTGTGGAATTTGTTTCCACAAATCTAAGTCTTGGGGATTTGATATCTTCAAAATCCAAAAAAAAAAAATCCGAAAATTTTTCTTGTTTGATTTCTTGTTTTTGATACTAGATCCTTGTTCCCTAGTGTTTTTTGAGTCTAAATTTCAAATTTCGTGCGATTTGGAGTTGTAGAAGTGGAGTTGCCATTAAAGTGTTTTGAGCTTTTAAAGCTTTACAAACTTTGAAAGTGGGTCTATTGATTAAGGAGGAATTGGAGCTTAAAAATCATTGGGGTTTGTTCCCTACGTTAAGGGGAAGCTAATCCTAAAATTTGAGCCAATTCCGAGCTCATTTGAAGTTATTGGTATTTAGTGTGTGTTCTTGGTGTTCTAGGTGTTTTTCATATTCATCAAGAACATCTTGAAGAAGAAGAAGCCAAAAGGTACGTTTGATCCAACTTTTCCAAGTCAAAGTGGTCAAAGATGTTTGTTGGGTCCACAAGTGGAATTTAAAAAAAAAAAAAAATTCACGCCCACTCTCACCTAGGCGCGTGTTGCACAGTTTCAGAGAGCAAAAACTGCAAGTTCTATATTTAGTTTTTTTTAGGGGTCTCAAATTTTGGGACCCCAAAATTTTTCTAAGTGTTGGAACTTTTAAGACCCCAATTTTTTCTAAGTGTTGGAACTTCAAACTTTTTCTTCTACACTCATTTTTCTTAGATTTCTCAACTATTTAACAACTAATTAACATCTTTAATTACTTGTTAACTAGTTTTTAAACATCAAATCATCTCTTTGATTCTCCAAATTAAGCAACAACAAGTGGTTTCTCCTACTTTTGTTACTTAATTTTTGAGTCCGAATTCTTTCGTGCTTCTTCCTTCTTCTTTTCTTGTTTTGTTTCGTTGATTAATTTCTTGATTCAAGTCCGTTTAGAGTCTTTCAAGTCGTCCTTCTTTCAAGAGTCACAAGAATCTACTCCCCCACAAAGGATAGGTGACCTTGAGTTGATTGAGTGGAGCTAGTTCACTAACAATTTTGAGACGACGCCATAGAAGATGAGTTGAGAGTTTACATACGAGTGATGTGAGGCTTTTTTTTCTACTAATATTGTTTGTTGAGTTTTTGTAGGTACAATGTCTAATCATTTTCCTTATAACCATGGAGGAAGGATCTTGGTGAACAACATGGGGACGAATT